>JAGFNX010000059.1:0-73285 GCA_017657125.1 Scopulariopsis brevicaulis
GCGGAGACCCGTCCTGAAGCGCGTTCATATATGGCGTGAACCCCATGTTGTCGCTCATCATGCGCAGGTCGGGGGCCTTCTTCAACAGCTCCTCCACAACGCGCGTATGGTTATAACGTACGGCGATATGCAGAGCCGTGGATCCATCCTCCGTTGGGACTGTCAGGTCAGCCTTTTGCTCATGCAGAACTCTGACGCAGATAGCCGAGCCAGAGGCAGCGGCGAAGTGAACCGCGCGGCAGCCATCACCGGTATTAATGTCCCCGGGCACAATAGATTTGCCTAGTGTTTTGACGTAAGCCCTCACGGCGGCTGCGATCGCAGCATCCATACCGAATACGGCCCTTTGGGTCGGGTCGGCTCCTTTGTTGAGAAGAATCGTGGCGGCGTCTTGTTGTCCTGCGAGGATGTACGATACAAGGAAGTCATCCTGAGGGTCAACCGGACCGTACCCTGAGAGAGAAGGACTTAGCGTCGTAGGGCCCGAAGTGTCGGACGGTACAGTCCCGGGTTGGAAACGGCGGATCTCTTGTCGCAACCAGTCGTTAAAATTCACAAAGTCAATAGTCGCCATGTTCGGTCAGGAATAGATAAATGGAGCAGGCGGCTCGAGAAGTAAGACCGGTGCCTCTACGAGTTTGGTGACGCGAAATCGTATAAGTTTGAAGTAGTTCTGTCGAACCGGGCTCAGGACATGAAGAGACGGAATGGGCGAAGAGAACCGGCCACAGGAGGATGAGAGAACAAGCGACCTGGAACTTGTCGAGGGAGAAGGGCTAGGAGCCTTCATTATATAGCCCAGTTATCGAGGACGGACCAAGCGCCGTAACTGCCATACCGGACGGACCAATCTAATTTCCCAGCGCGCCACGGACAAGGCACATTGGAAAATATTAGTTGCGCCCCAGGTGTGTGCATGTGTGGGCATGTACCTGAGGAGTGGGTAGAGCCAATAGCTCCAGCTCTTAGGTCAAAGGTACAAACGGTAACACCCGGCAGGTATCTCTCGCTTCGCAACCCCTTAACAAGACAGGCAAGACGCGCCACAGACATGCATGCATTCCCCGTTACCCAAAGTACCTTGTTAAATCGGCTACATAAGGCGTAACCTCTCATTTCGTCGGGGAAAGGGGGGGGGACGGTTCTCCTCGCACTAAATAAGCGCACCCGAAACTGAGCTAATGCAGCCACGTACCCCACCTAGCCGCCCCACCTCATGGCTATTACCCAACGAGTTGACGACGGACTGTCCGGGTCAGACCCAGCTCTCCTCCGGGGGGGGGGGGGGGTGCCGTATGAGGCATACGCCCGCCTCCGCAAAAGCACCTATCGGTCAGGGCATATAAATAAGTACGAACCCTCGCTATCTCTTACTTACCAAGCTCAGACCCTAATAATAGAAGACAATCTAACACCGCTCGTTATATACTCTTGATAATACGCGCATCCCGTGTTCTAAAATGCTCGAAGGTTGGATCAAGATATGCGTAGGCTTGTTCAAAATGCTCACGGATTGGCTACCCTCAATGCGAGAACTCCGTACCTGGCGCCTAAGAGGTAAGATCCCGCGAGAACGTCTTTAGATTATTACTGACCAGGCGCAGCGCACGAACCGGAGACATACAATAGCGCCTGGTGGGTGAGATACGGGCCACAGGGAATACAGAACGGGGGGTAGGTCTAGAGAATGGAGTGATGCTGGGATACAGGGCCTCCATGTAGTTTATTCCATCTACTCCACGCCACACTGGCCGGGGACGTAACTTGATTCTTTCCGCTACAGGGTCGTATATGTCCATGTGCTTTTCACCCGCTTGACGGCCAAACCCCGGGCGATTATAGTGCACCACGAGGCAAGCTCCAGCTCGGATATGCATGAATATTGATCTACGCTTTGAACCGGAGGTCCCGGAGGAAGGCGTGCCCGGAGATTTACCTTCAGGCACACGACTTTACCACGGCAATAACGGAGGTAGCAAGTCCTATTCACGCGGCAATTTATATGCTCGTTCTTCTCTGTCACTGGAAAATTTGTCAGCCTCGTGAATGTAAAATACCGGATGTTCGCTGTGTGCGCCTATGTAGTGCCGATGGTGTGATACTGTTGTGGCTTCCTGATCCGGCGAAATGTTCTTGCTGTTTGGGCGGTACCTCTAAGGTCATCCGAGCCTGCTCGACTTGCCGATTATCATCGGCGTCAAGTTGTGCCTGGTTCTCCACAATCTGCTGGGGTAACTTTTCTAGTCGTTCCACCCAATGTGGAACGTTGGTGATGATGATATCGAGTATCTTGTCAGTGGCTGAGGGTTCCGGTTCTGGGCAAGGCGCACGAGTGGCCGGCACAGGCAGGTCGGATCAAGTAGTCATGGTGGCAGTCAAGGCACGGGGATGGTATGCGTGGAAAAACAAGGCATCCAAGGTCTATACGGGAGATCCTTTCACACTGACAAGGCCGGCGAGTATTGGCCTGTTAAAATAGTGTCTCCCGTCGGCACTAGCCGATCATCCCTCTGCTGGGAGGGAAGTGTGGCAACACACGCTTCGCGTTCGGATGGGACCAACAGGCATTCGCGGTAGGTGACTGCATCAATTTACTCCCCCACAAGGGCATAAGCAATATTGGAGTTCCCACTCTTACGTTCATACACGGTTGGCGCAGCGTAAGAGCGGAATTTCCCTTTTCGGCAGAGAGATCTGCAGGCTGGTGCTACGTGCTATCACACCTGTGAACCAAACATCTAAGATTTATGGATTGGCTGCTTGTGTTCATGCCTGTGGACCGAAAAACAATGTATTCAAGGGAAATCTCGAAAGGCCCCGAGAGGGGGACGCAGGAACTATCAAGGGTGTGGAGGAGCGCACTCATGCCTGGGGCTACATCCGTTACCTGGCGACTGCGCCACATCAATACTGAACACCGTAAAAGCTACAGTCCAGCCACCACGTCAAACTCCTTTGAGATAGTCGGGCCATCCAACGAAACCCAAACATCATCGCCGGCGCATATCCTGTACATTTCCACCATCCCATGCGGCCAAAACTGTGGTATTCCCTCCGTGAATGTGTCTGTGAACCGACAAGGGACATAACTTTCTCCCAGGAACCGTCGGATTGAACATGCCATAAGTCTCCATGCCTCTCGTCGGTCCTCCAGGGCCTTTCCAGCCATGAGTTTCGAGCCAAAGTCATCCATATGGGAATAACTAGTAACGGCCAAAGACTTATCTCCTGAGCCAGACAACCATTCGTAAGAGAGCAAAGCCGTCACGCTCAGGGCCACCTGGCCCTTAGTCGTAGATCCGTGCAGACGCCGCCTAGCTTGTTCATACCAGCACCGGCCATCATACGACGTAGCCCATTCACGAACGGCCAGACAACGAACCCCTTCGCTCATACAATGACAAAGGAGCACCTGTAAGTCGTTCTCGACGTCTGCCTGTAAACAAGGAGCCTCCCGGTATATTTCACGTCTATCATTCGTTAGCTCGCAATCTGATATGCATAATAGGGCACTTACGTTTTGGCCTTAATAGCACAGATGGCACCGTACGGAAGAGCATTGATTATGGCGGCCGGTAAAGTGTCGTATAGCTCTCTCTGAAACGCAAATGGCCCGTTTGGAAAGCTCTCTTCCAGCGCGATCACATCCTCGAACGGCTGATGCCATAACAAAGCCTCATTCACTACCGGATCGCTAAAACCTCGAAACTCGGTCACGTCGAGGTCGACGTCGAACAGACTGCCAAACATCTCAAGGTTCTCGTTGACGGACCTCCCCCGGTCGAGCTGGTGCTGTGAGGTGTCTGTTGTCCCTCTGGCGTATTCGAACACGACACGAAGCAACGCCACTCTGTGCATGCTTAAACCTTAATCATCGGGAAAGGATGGGTTGGTCGTCGGCCGTCGGATAATTTTCATCCACGCGTCGTCGTCCCTGTCCATAACCTCGTGCGCGGCCTTGCCATACGGGTCACGGACGAGATGGAGGGAAATGAACACACAGGTCCGCCAAAAGCGACCACGGATATCGGGATGTGATTCCTAGGTAAAATCAGTACTGTAGTTGCCATAATACCCATTACCGGCGAGATTACCCATATCTCGCACGTCAATATCGCATAGTCGATCAATACCCGCAAACGAGCATCGACCACATGCCCCCAATAAAATCGCGTAAGCCCTGCACCATGCGTTGCAATGCCGTTGAGGGCATTACAGAGGCGACGCCGGGCTCTCTCCTTTGCTTCGTGTAAACCGTATACTCCTACTTCCCCATCGTGTACATTAATACAAGGCTTTGCCGTGTATGACTCTAATGAGACGTAGTTGCGAAGCCTTGGGAGGTAGTGTTGAGAAACCGCCACGTGAAACTTGCCGTCGGGCCTCTTCCCAACAACATGTATGTGACATTGTCGGAGTCGAAGTGTGTTCCGCGCATACTCGTGTACCGGAACAAGGCAGCCTACCCAATCCCCATCTTGCGTGGGGCCATCGCCGGATTGGATATCCTCCTCCACGACCTAAGAAACATTAGCCGACGCTCGCGCTGGAAGCATGAACCTCGATACCTGATGGATAGTTTGCGTACGAAGGATCCCACGTGGCGGAAGCTTCAGCTCTGGAGAAGGCTCAGGCAGGCCAGAACAAGTAGTCGTCAGCATAGTGGCCGGTTCAGTACAAGGATTTGTGTTGGCCGGTGTTGGCTCTAGCTCTGGAGGAGGGCGCGGGAGTGGCCGGAACGAATCTGCTGGAGGCTATGGCAGGAGTGAGGGAAAGGCAATTAGAAGGCACAAGGTGCATGCAGGAGAAATTGCACATTGATCAGGCTGGCGGGCAGTGGCCTGTAGATATGATGTCGCCAGTCAAGCCGACACTCGCCGGGCATCTCTCCGTATGGGAGGTGGGGGGGTGCGAACCTACCTGAAGCTGGAAGAACATGCTCTGCGTTCGGAGGCGACTAATAGGTATTCATGATGGGTGGCCGCGGCAGATTGCTCTCCCCACGAGGCATAAGCAATGTTGGAAACGCTCCACGAGCGGGGCGGAATGCTAGCTGGGGAATGAGAGTACAAGGCTGGAGCCGGCGGATCGCATTTCGCGCCAGAACACTGTATGTAGGCACCCCTGTCCGCCAACTCCAGAGATTGACTTGAATCTTGCGGGCGGCTCGTTTCCCCGGTGTGGACAGGGTCCACTTGGTACTGGTCGGTCCGGCGCCAGTGCCATGCGGGGTTCATCCGCGACTCGCAAACCCCCGGGACCCCTCCGCCTCTTCTTTCACATCCAATGCCAAGAAGCTGCAAATTTTCAAAATTTGCAGCTTCTTGGCATTGGATGTGAAGACCCACCTTTCCTCCCACGTTAGGAAGGCATCGGTGTGGAAAACACAGGCGACGACGCACCAGTCACACTAATGTCTAGCTGCTGGAATTAAGCCGGAGGAAATCAGGTGAAGACTCGACAGTGTGTGTGTGGCCCGTGCGGAAGCCGGAGCTCGCCCGGCACGGACTGGCACGGACTGGCGGTCGAAAAGTGCAACACCAAAGAGCTAACCAAACCCAAACCCGCGAAGATGCCCTTAGGAACCTACGTGCGTCCTCCGAAGAAGGAAAACGCGGCGCTGAATTCAAGCACTTATCTGGTGGGGTCCAATATACATCAGCCGCGGGGCTTCACAAGTGCTTCGGCTGGACGCAAGTGAGCGGCAAGAAGCTACACTCCCTGTGGTCCCGCATGCCGCCCCGGTCTCGTCCCCCATACGAGGCCATAGGGAAGGTTAGCAGAAGCGGATCACGAGGTAGATAAAGCCCGGGTGTTACCGCATCGTATCTTGTCATCCCCGTCCACCGGCCGCTAAAACGATGGCGACAAAGCGTCAGGATAGCTTCATACGGCGCGTTGTCACGGTCTGATCGTTCTCCAACACTATCGAATATTGACTAACTGAGATACACAGGTCATAGACGAGACGGGCGAGGAGAAGCCCTGGTGCGAAGAAGAACAGACTATCTCTAGTACTTAGTTCACGGTAGGTTTGGTCTCACTGTCTTCAATGAAGCTAATTAGTCGTGCAGGCCACATCTGAGCCAGCGGGGTCTTGGTCCCAGCCGTTCTCAATGAAGTAGAAGCGGCAGCATGGATATTGATTTCGGTTGCGCTTGAGATTTGGCGTATTTTGACTCAGTGAGCCCAGGCGGGTGGAGGGTGTAGAGACGCCGAGTGGGTGGATTGTCGGGTTGCCACTGTCTAGCCGATGATGGAGATGCTGCCTGAAGTGACAGAGAGCTCGAACATGATGACGAGACGGCCAGTTACTCTGCGAATACATGGTCGCAGCCGTTCTGAAGATGTGTATGATGTTGGGAACAGACTGGGATCCTGCCGCTGCACATAAAAGGTTACAGCAGCTCTCGGCGGAGGTGTGATGGTCCAAAGCGTGTGCGCTGCAGGCGACGGCCCGCTCCGGCAGGGGTTATGAGAGAACCGTCAGCCCTGACAAACATATGCACACCGTGCCAGGCGGGTCCGAGGTCAGGTAGGCAGCTCAGTTTAGTCAATAGTCCGGGTACGAGATTTCCGAAAGTGAGGCGGGCCACCGACCCACCAATATAAACGTATGTCTGGCTGTCCATTTTTGCCTCGTTCGACGCCTCGGAAACCCGGAAGTTAAAGGCGAAACGTCTTCAGCCCTGGATATTTAATTGTCTATTCCCGCGCCTTCTTCCATCTTTCGACATTAGATATTCTTTTGAGCACTACAGATTTACCACCACAGTAGTTCTGTTCAGACTCTTGGTTCACAATGGTCCTGAAATCCGCCGACCAGACGCCGCTGAGCTCCGGCTGGACGACACCCGACTTCTTCGCCGACACACTGACCTCTCCAAAGCCGATTAACACCACCACCACTCCCCCTCCTACCGTCTACATCGATATCCAAGCCCTCATAATGAGTATGTCGACCCCCAACCAAAATACGGCCCCGCTAACTGAGCAGACAACTGCTCGCTGCTCTACACGGGCCCCCTCACCCTCGCCACCTCACACCGCGACAACACCTGGACTGCCCATGTCACAGGTGTCTCCCGTGTCCTCCTCTCCGCCTCGGCTCCGGATATACACAGCGTGCTCGACGCTCTACACCGCAAGTCCGCTGAGGTCGTAGCATCGCGCCTGCCCGCCAGCCCGCCTAACGCCGAGCTAGAGAGCTGGTTCGAGGATGGAAACGACGACGACTACGAAGAAGAGGAGGTAGAGCACATACGGTCCTGGGAACAAACTCCTGAGCCGTGCCCTATCCGCGGGCGCGGCCCCCTCACGCTCTTGCTCCCTGTGAGAAGACCGTCCCCACCGCGGCGTTCGCCCTCGCGGTTCGTTCCTCCGCCTCCGAGGCCAGCCACGTCGCCGAGTCCGCCGCCGGCTATTGAGTCCAATTGGCCGGCGGCGTGAGGAAGGTGTGGGGCGGGGGAAGGGGTTGATTCAAGGCGGGTGGGTCTAGGTTCAATAGGAGGCAAGGCTGGACCGAAGGGGTGATGTGCGTCTAGTATCTTGGGCTCTGAGACGAAACGAGAGGCGACACGGGCGCACAGCCAACGCCCAGTCCACTACCCCTTCGGGATAGGGGCGCTCGGGTAGTTGTTTTTCATCGCTTGGTGATATTTCTCTTGGGCGTTTTCCCTGCCATGAGACAGGAATAGCATGGTAAATAATAGAGACGTCATTCTCCCCTGTCCGTACTTCTTGGAAATGCACTGGCGCGGAATAGTAGCAGCAATATATATAGAAATTCCTTACAATGCTTGATGGCCATATTGTGAGGACCGCGCGCCCATTCCTGCAGCCGGCGTACGTAATTAGGATCGCAAACTGCTACGCCATAGTCGAGTATGGCAGCAAGTCGAATATGATCTTCCAGGTCACAAACCCGGAGCCGGACAATAAGCAGGCTAGAGAAGATAAGCCGTAGGTAGTAGGAGACGTGGAGAGCGTCGACAGCGGTATGCCCACGGACGAGTTCGTCCAGGTCCTCACTCGCCTACGACACGGCCGGGGTCGTCCTAGATCGGCTTAGTGACCTTAACGTATGGCCGTTTGCGCACGTCACGCTAGTCCACCTTATCTTCTTCTATGCAGAGGGGGGAATGGAGCATGTAAATGGAAGAAAGGGCGCGCACCGCCGTTCAACTTGTCAACCGGTCTCGCACCCTCTTCTTTCCCATACTCTTGCTCAGGCTCCTTCTCTAGGATTTCAGCGCATTCCAATACCGCACTTTACCTAGAAATCGTGCATCACACCCAACCCACACTATGAGTTTCAGTCAGTGTCAATGGCCGGTATGGCAAGTTGATGACCTCTCCACCTGCTTCTAGGACAAGTAAGTCTTTTGTCCGCCGTTATATTTAAACGCGAGAGTTAACATACTTTCGCTTCAGCTACCAAAGGGTCCTGATCCCGCTCGCAATGGCCACGCTGTCTGCCATTCGAACCTCGGCGAACTTGACCATCCAACACCGAGCACACGCATACCAATTTATTCCTGGCCACGCTGTCCCCGAGCATACCGCAAATCCTCCCAACGAGGCTGTCGAGGAGCGCACCCTGGAGGTTGGCGGAGGACACTTGGCTCTTGTCACTGCCGTGGACCCCATCGACCGAGCTAATCGCCTCCGAAGAACCGTCGAGATCCTTGCTGTCACGGGCCTTATCGCCGTCAATATTGTTTTGCTTACATCCAACGCCGCCGGCACGTCATCCCGAATCACTGCTAGCACAGGCATCGCCGTTTGGATTTATATCTTTGCTCTTGCCGGCCTGCGCCTCGGGAGAAAGTGGCAAGTCTTAGGACTATGGAACCACACTGCCTCCTTTTATACCCTGCAGTGGATGTTTTTCACTATATTCTTCCGCTCTGCCTGGATCCGGCCTGGGCCCAGCTCCTCACGGATGCTTACCTTTGTCGAGTTTGGCCTCACCTCGCTGCTTCTTTGGGGTGCCAATCTTCATCAGTAGGGGGGATGAGACTGGTATTTGTGAGCGGAAAGGCGGTATCGAGCCGTCTCGCGCGCCCCTTGTCTCGCTCTTCTCCGCAGCTACCTTTTCTTGGGTGTTTCCCATCATCTGGAGCGGCTACAAGAACACTGTCGAGATGGACAAGGTGGGGGACTTGCCGCCCGGGGACGATATCGCTACCGTCTTGGCGGAGTACCGCGCTATGAAGAGGACGGCATCGCTAGGGACGGAATCCCTAGGGGCGGCATCTCTAGGGACGGTGTTGCTAGCTCGGAACCTGTTCCGATTCTCCCGGGCTCAACTCCGCTATCAGCTGTTCATGGGTGTTCTCTGCGGTATTCTGACTTACGGCCCTACGCTACTTCTCCGGGCGATACTTCAGTACATCGAGGACCCGGGCGCGGCCCCTGACAATGTCCTATGGCTGTACGTTTATCTCCTGCCAATGCTCGATGTTCTTCGATCCGTGACTGAAGGACAAGCGCTATGGGCGGGCCGTAAGGCCGTTATTCGGTTCACTGCTATCGCTATTAGTGAGGTCTATGATAAGTCCCTTCGCTGCAGCGTTGCTGTGCTGCATACCGTGGCCTTTCACGAGACGGGAGAGATGTCTGGTACGGAAAGTGGCGTTATCGCAGACGCTAGACGCGTCCTGGGTATTCAGCATGGCAACAATGATGACGCAACGGGCGGCTCCGGTGGCTCCTCGGGCAGAAGCAACGGCCAGGGCGGGTCGAAAACGGATAAGCAGGCGAGTATCGGCAGAATCATCAACCACTTGTCTATCGACTGTTTCAGGGTCGCCGCGCCCGCCGCATACCACCACATTCTCTGGGCCGTGATCCCTACACAGCTGATAATGTCTGTCATCCTTCTCTGGACAATCATAGGCTATAGCTCCATCCCTGGTCTTGTCATCATGTTCACTATGTTCCCACTTTACTACCTCTACGCCCTGGGTTTTAGCAAGGCATCCAGGAATACAGTTAAAGCTACCGATAAGCGGATTGGGGCCACCAACGAGGTCCTGCAGAACACCAGGGCTATTAAGCTCTTTGCGTGGGAGTTGCGATTCATGGCGATCGTTAACAAGATGCGGTCTGGGGAGTTGAGGGCCCGCCTCCCGCGGCTTATCCTATGCTCTGGTGTACCCACCTTTGGATACCTGATCCCTATCTTAAGCACTTTCTTCTCCTTCTTTGTGTATACCGTTATCAAACGAAAGCCGCTCTACCCCTCAGTTGCATTCACTACTATCTCCATGTTCATGCTCCTACGTGTTCCCCTTGGTCAGCTCAGCGACAGGCTTCCCCAGTTGCAAGAGACTCAAGTCTCGCTTGACCGTGTGGAGAAGTTTTTGTTGGGAGACGAGACGGGAAAGTACGAACAGTTAGGTGCTGACACCGACCGAGACGGGAACATGGACATTGGCTTTGAGAACGCAACCTTTGTATGGGGCGACAAGGAGTACGGAACAATACCATTCCAACTCGAGAACCTTGACGTCAGGTTTGAGATCGGCATGCTTAACCTCATCGCTGGTGCTGCGGCTTCCTTGACCGCATAGTTTCCTTTCTGGCCTAGCCTCCCGACCTGGTTCGCGCCTACCGCTTTCGATATGCAGCACAACGTTACGCAAGGCCAAGTCACCGAGGCGATTATCTTATGGGTATTCACGGTCGGTCTCACGCCTCTTCACTTCATACTGCTTAGATACAGTGGTCGGAAACCTCGGTTTTTGACCCATTTCTCGGATGGGTTTACCGCTCGTCTTTTCCTCTTTCTATTCTTTCTTGCAGTTGTTATCGTAGGATTGGCGCGTCGCATGGGGAGGTTGTCGGGTGGACGGGCTTCGGTAAACAAATCCGGCGACGGAAATACTTCGGGCCATCCGAATACGCGACACCGTCTGCGGGGCAGATTGGCCGCAGGTGGGGCGCGGTCCTGATTGGTTGATAGCCGAAAACGCCGAGCTTATTTAATATAAGAGTTCTGCCGGTGTGCTCGAGAAATTTCCCACCTATTCTGCAAGCAGCCCAACCACCAGTACTTTTTTCGACAAGCCGCACCATCCAAGACCATGGAGAGAAAAATTTCATCGCCAATGGCGCCTGCATTCATGGTGTCTGCACCAGGAAAAGTTATCGCCTTCGGCGAACATGCCGCAGTCTTTGGCAAGCCAGCAATTGCCGCAGCTATTTCACTCAGATCCTACCTCCTCGTCACCACCCTCTCCAAGTCCGGCCGCACCGTCACCCTAAACTTTAGGGATATTGGCTTGAACCACACGTGGGAAATCGACACTCTACCGTGGAATGTTTTTCATGACGCCTCTAAGAAAAAGTTCTATTACTCTGTTGTCGACTCTCTTGACCCGGAGTTACTGCACGCCATCGTACCACATGCGGATGCTGTGTCCAGGGACCTTCCAGAGAAGCAGCGAAATATGCATATACGATCTGCAACCGCCTTCCTCTACCTCTTCCTCTCCTTAGCCTCCCCGCGAAGTGCTGGGTTTGTCTACACTCTTCGATCTACTATCCCAGTTGGTGCCGGCCTGGGTAGTAGTGCTAGCGTTTGCGTTTGCTTGAGCACAGCGCTACTCCTTCAGATACGTACCCTGGCAGGACCTCATCCCGACCAGCCTACCGCGGAAGCGGAGGAACAACTCAAACGCATCAATCGCTGGGCGTTCGTGGCGGAGTTATGCATCCATGAAGATCCTAGCGGGGTGGACAACACGGTCTCTACTGAGGGGAGAGCCGTGCTATACCGCAAAAACACGTCTGGGCCACCATCCGTCACTCCTCTCGTCAACTTTCCAAAGCTACCACTCCTCCTCGTTGACACCAGGCAACCGCGCTCCACGGCCACGCAAGTAAGGAAAGTGCGAAGGCTGACAGAAAATCACCCTAGAACGACAGAGCTAGTCTTGGATGCGATCGGCGAGCTTACCGCTTCGGCATTGGAGCTTATTTCATCTACCAACTTCGACGGTGATGGCACGCACGATGCTATCGAGAACTTTGGGACGTTGATCCGCATAAACCACGGATTGCTAGATGCACTAGGAGTCTCTCACCCCCGCCTAGAGCGTGTCCGCGAGCTTGTAGATCATGCAGGCATCGGCTGGACAAAGCTCACTGGTGCCGGAGGCGGTGGGTGTGCCATGACACTCCTCCAACCAAACGTCAACGAGGAAACTGTGGAAGACCTCGAACAGCAGTTCATTGCGGAGAGTTTTAAGACGTACGAGGTGATCCTAGGTGCCGACGGAGTTGGCGTGCTTTGGCCCGCTGTATTCAGAAACGGCAACGGAGGGGACGGCGAAGAGATCGACCAGGAAAAGTTCGAGAATGCCGTCGGTGCTCAGGGTATCGAGCAACTGACCGGCGTAGGGGTTCGGGAAGATCGTGAAGGGTGGAAGTTCTGGACGCGAACTATCGACTGATTTTGGCTACTGGCACAGGGAGCTCTCTGTAGGATCAGCTTTAAATATTGATACTAGTCTGGCATCGGGCGACCAGCTCGCGACATTTCCGCTCCAAGTAGGACGGGGGTTCGAAGTATCTCGTTCTTTTAAAGGCCGGAGACTAGGACAGAGGACTACGGCTATGCAGCTAATATCCGGGACAAGGGGAAATGCAAGATCTAAGATGCCAGTGCAGGGAACAGCACATTAATCAAAAGGTTACAGGCATTATTGAGGGTACCCTGCTGTATTCAAGCTATAATTCCCAAACGAAAGAAAAACAAAACTGCGAAGAGCTGCCTGTTGAAGGCTGACGAGGTCGATGGCATTGGTCAGGTGCGGTCATCCAACGTCACATGAAAGAAAATCTCAACCCTCCTCATAGTTCTCATAGCGCCGAGTTCAACCCTGTTCTGGTCAGATATGATTCTTTGCAGTCACCAGGAGGACACTTACACAGCTGCTGCATTGCCCGTTTGAGCCCAGTTCCATGGTGCAGCTGGGGCAGTGTCCATTGCAGCCCTGTCGGTTGCCCACATGTCAGACTTGAACGTTGAGGCACATTTTGGGATGTTGCTCCGGGCGGGAAAACGAAGTTCACTGAATCCAACGAATCCAATCGATGCCCGAAGCTTAAACCCATCACGCTTCGTCGCAGAAGGGCAAGAGAAAAGGGATGCATCGCTTACTTCCTTGCCGCATTTCTACCCATGACGACTCAGTTAGCCTAGACATGAAAAAAGAGGAGAGCTCCAATGCAAATCCAAGACATACGTCGCACTTAGCTTTGTTGACGAGCTCCTGGGATCTTCTGATGGCCATGTTGATGTTATTAGGATTGGGCGAGTTGGGCAGACGATTAGAGACTGTTACTGCGAAGATTAATTGCTTCGTGAGAGTGTTAAGATGAGTTTTGTGAATATGTCGAAAGGGACAGAACCAGAAGGTCATCTACCCTCCTATTTATAAAGACCGAACAGCATCAAGCTATCCTCCGCAAACGCAGGACTCCTTCAGGGCGGCTGCTGCATTTCTGCAAGGGAGTGGCCTTCTTCACTAAGAGGCCGTATTAGGTACAGCATATTCTCACCGACAAACATATAGCAATCCAAAGGGGTGTAAGGTATGCTGTACAGAGAGTATGTTATGCCGATTTGCAAGTTTGTACCCGATACCCTGCCTGCAACGTGCAGACATTAGACCATGTGTGCTACTCCTTTCGGTGAAGGGCCCCTGCACTCGGTAAGATTTCCCTGCATTGCAGGTGGAGCTAAAAGCCTCCCTTATTGCTCCCTCCACCACCTCGTACATGCGGGGGAGTAAATGTGCAGTCTGCAGGTGCTCTGAGCCTGGTGCAGGCCATGGAAAACCCTGCCATCTGTTGTCCTGCCACACGACACCCGAGTTGTAAACGCCAGCGCTCCAACCCCGAATGCTCACACACGACTGCTACCCGCGTCGGTTGTTACGTTGTAATGCAGCCGAGCCTTGAAAGCGGGACACTCGCTGTGATAAGCAGGGCGCTGTATTTGGAGCACCTCGGTGCAGTCGGCGCAGGTGCATGATTTCGTGCACCGCAGCACCCCGCATCGTCTACAGTCTGTTAAGGATGAATCGGGAAACTGAGTGCCGAATTGTTCTTCATTCAGAACCAGGTAGATAAGATTTCTCTCATTAAGTGCAGAGCTCGCTCTAGCGGTATACAAAACAAGCTGAACGATAATCTAGTAAGTAGCTGGACAAATATTCCCTGTCATCTCTCTCGATATCTCCCAATGGTAAAGTGGAGACTTTGAAATAGAGCGCAATATGCAGGAGGGGATGCAGGCGGCATTTGGATTGTTAGATTGGCTCGGTGTCGACACCAGGTTTATCCGGGTTTCTGAGTATAGAGGTAGGGTCGATTCTCGTCTTCAAAACCTCTCCATCCTGCTAAATTCAATTGTGTCCGTTTCCAGCGTCATGACTCAAGTTTCCTTTCAATGCTTCGTGTGCTCCGCACAATTTCCAACGCACGAGGCACTTCGTAAATATACCTGGTACTATCAAGTAAGAAGAGAAAGCTCCTTGCTGGGTGCATGCTAACGAATGTTTCACACAAACGGAAATTACAGCACTGCTTGCCAAACTGCACGAGCCTCTTACACATACCACCTCCTAGTGCAGATGGCCAAGTCACTCGAAGAGGTGTTGAAGTACCCTTCATACAGAAGGTAAGATAGCTTGCCTTTTCTGGTGTGTGGCATGGATTGATACAACCCCGGTCAATGCAAAGGATTGGTAGCAATTGTTTGTGAGTCAGGTATCACATTTTTGTGGTAGGCCAGCATACCGCGCCTCACCATGTATCACACTCCTGTGAAAAGCACAATTCTGTGATAGACTGCCACATGCTACTACTTCTCCGAAATGGGCAACGCGCGGAAACGCCACACAGGCCGGAGACAGATGTACTCGGAGCACCTCATAGCTACATGTTTCATTGCAAGAAGGCATGCGCCATGGGGTCTGTCCGCGCTCGAGTTCAAGTTGAAGTACATGACGCGTGAAATAACCGAACCGGCTCGAAAGCAGCAGCCGCGGGAAGTGTCGAGAAAAGGATCTCATCCTCTTCGTCTCGAACAAGAAACATGACTCGAGACTAGTGTGGCTAGTGCGTCGCCGCCTGTGTTTTCTACGTACATCGATGCCTTCTTAGCGAAGGGCAAAAGTATGTCTTCCCGTCAAATGCCAAGAAACTGCAAATTCCAGGAATTTGCAGTTTCTTGGCATTTGACGGGAAGACATACCTATATAGGCAAGACACGGCGGAGGAGAACCGGGGATTTCCTAGCCGCAGCTAATAGGGATATACCCCACATGGCGCTGACGCCTAAGCAGCACGGCTACTTTTAGTTAGTTCGAACCACGTTTATTAGAATTACCCCATCCCCTTCTGTCCGAACCTTAAGTGGGGATAACTAGCTAGACCTAATCAGGGAAAGTCGAGTCCGCCAAGAATCCGGGGGCGTGGGCCTCCCTGCTCATCCCTGTGGTTTGAGTCCTCATTTGTCCCTGAGTTGACAGGTCGTCGCCGATATGGTGGGCTGGACTGCGCCCGAGGCGGACGAACAGGGACAAAGTCGACCCGCGAAATGAGACCCTTTGATACGAGGTGCTTTTCAGGTGGAACGTGCTGCTTCGCGTAATGGCGCAGGGATGGCCGCCCTGTGGGCCACCCCGACCTCGTGGTTCGGGGGCGCCCATGAGCCGGCCAAGCAGTCCAGAAATGGGCTCGATACGAGGTGCCGGGCCAATCCACAACCACCTGTTCAGGCGAGAAATCGCCCCGGGCTCAGCGAGGTACATAAAGTAAAGGCGTCCAATATTCCTTGTGTCACTTGGTCGCGTTGCATATGGCCTGCAGTTGACGATGGTCTCCAAATCGGTTTCACCGCCCCTCCCGACTCGAGACGATTCCGAAACATTTGAGCCCGTGAGCGAGGCCGCGCGTCTGACCAACTCTTTTGACTCTCTTGTTCAGGAGCCTGGCGACCTTTCGGCCCGCAGGACCTCCGCTCTGCCACTCACTCAGGAAAATCCCCAATTGCCTTCTCTACCTCAGACCCTTCCGGTTCATCGTCGACCAGCCACTCCCAGCTCTCAGCGCCAGACCTATGCTTCGCCTCAGGATAGCTCCGCCATTCCCAACGTACGTAACATTATGAATCCTCCCTCGACCACCGCCGACGAATTAATGTCGCCCAGGAGGGAGATGACGAGAATCCAGGCACAACTTCGCCTGCTGACGGATACGACGAGAATCTAACGTTTTCGTCTGATCCCGGGGTACGACCCTTCCCTCGACCACCGCTGACAAAGCTGACCCTGTGTCCAGGATGTCGATAATATCTATGGCGACTCTGGCTCAACCACGTCTCTCACTGAGAGTATATTTGAATATCGATGGATAAACGGCCGACGCTTTCATGCAGAGCGGGGCCAAGCTCGCTACTGGTAGAGAAACCACCCACCCCATCAATTTGGCTCGACTTAACCTCGGTCCGCAGGGCCCCAAACGACGAGAAACAGTTGGATTCGGAAATCCTGCAGTGAGGTTTAACTACTACCCTGACCGGTTCTTGTCGCTAACTGAACCAGGCATTTTGTTATGGGGTTGGTGATGGAGAGAAACGGGTGGGTTCGTCATCACAACAACGCCTATGTCCATTCAGCGGCGCCGGTAGATGGATGCCAGGTATGTTCTGCGTAACTTCTTGTCTAGCTTGTCTAACGGTCACATATAGAAGGTCCTTGACATCGGCACTGGGACGGGTGCTTGGGCCATGTAGGTACAATCCAACCTTCGAGAGACGCCGCACACTAACATAACAGTGATTTCGCGGACACATACCCCGAGGCCCACGTTTTTGGGACAGACCTCTCGCCAATCCAACCGGGCTGGGTTCCACCAAACGTCGAATTGTAGGTCAACGGGCAGAAGGCAGGGTACACAGCACATGCTAACGTCTCATTAGCCAAGTAGACGACTTTGGTGATTACCCTTGGACATTCCAGCCTGACTCCTTCGACTTTGTCCATAGTCGTTGGAACTCAGGGAGCGTCACCTCCTGGGATGCGCACTTTAAGGAAGCCTACCGAGTCTTGCGGCCTGGTGGCTTTTTGGTTTTTGGAGTCCCACGAACCTTGGCCTGATATCGAACAGCATGAAGGTGCCCGAGAGACTACATACCTGAAAGAATGGGGCAAGCTGTTTAGGGCAGCGGGGGAAATAACGAGGAAAACGTTCGATGTAGCTGCGACCGGGATGCAAAAGCAGTCGATGGAGAAAGCAGGGTTTGTGGATGTCAGGGAGAAGACATTTTGGGTAAGTCCTTGCATAGCTTGAGGATGTACCGGTGCTAATACCTTTTAGGTCCCGATTGGGTCATGGGCTAAAGATGAAAAATTAAAGGAGATAGGCATCCTCCAGCTGGAAGCCTTCTCGAGTAATACCGAGGGTTACATGGGCTACATTGCAACTGAGATTATGGGTTGGAGCAGACAGGAGGCTGATGTTCTCGCCGCACATATCCGAAGGGAGGTGAAGAATCCAAAACACTACCCACTCTTTCGCCAAACGGTAGTCTGGGGTCGGAAGCCATGATTAGCGTTGTGTTTGGCTTGCGGAGATCGTGGGAGGTGGGTAGAAGAGTTAGCCTTGTAACAGATAGTAGATCAACGCGACGAGTATCGGGGTTTCTGCCACATGAACCCGTTCAGATATCACGCAATTTCAAAAAGTCCTCCAAGTCGGCCGCGCGGATGACAGACTATCTCGCTGCAGTGTTTGCAGCAGGATGAAATTTTCTTTAGACATAAGAAAAGTCCCTCTGAGCGTGTCACACACTGCTATTCTCGCCCGTCAAACAGATCCAAATTTATCGGGATCACACTAATACCCTTCTCATAGACTCTGCACTACGAACCGCTTCAATATGCCGCTCTTCGACGTGTGTGACGCCACGGACCTCCGCAAATCAACCTTTCAAGCAGCTGTGGTTCTCTTCGTGGGGAGGCAACGGAGGATTACGCGTGGGCAGTTCATGCTGTACGAGTTAATGTGCTACGGATTGAGAACTCGGTAGGCCCCAGACCCTTATATATAGTATGTACGCCTATTAATTAGCATCTATCTATAGCCCTCATCAAGGACCTCCGCCTCCATCTATCACGAGCTCTACAAGGTGCCGCGCCTGCTGTACCGCTGGCATATCAACAACAACGTCAAACCAAGATCAAAGGTGGTGAAAGTGCATACCGCTGTCCAGCCCCCTGGGCAGGTGCGGCACGGACGACTCACCCTGGGACAAGTGCATTCGTATCAACAAGGACGATTGCCTAGCCCCTTCCACTCTTCCCACGTCTACCTATCCTTGTCTGCGAGACACTGCAAGGTTGATGGTCTAACTCCTCCCACTCCTCCTACCTCTCCCCGTCAGTGTCCACCAGACACTGAACACACGGTTGTCCATATTCCCACACCTGATTACCACAACGTGGCCACCCATCGCACCAATAGTCCGCGTACAACTCGATCAAAGAAGGGTTTTGCAATGCAGCGAGCTGACTCTGGGGGAGCTTTTCGCCACGTTCAGCAAGGGCGTCCTGGGAGGCCTTTTCATTAGCTGATGGAAATTCTAGCCGGAGAGGAGACGCTGGAGTTACAGATGACGGGGGACAGCGACGGTCATCAGGACGCTTATCGACCGGAGGGTGTATGGAAGCGGACTTGGCATTCAACTGGTCATGGTAGGCCTGGACGTTGGGGTTCCACCCCAACGCATCTAGGCTCTCGTGAACACTGAAAAGATCGTTAGCTTTACGCTTCTAAGGAACGTACGCGCTAATGTGCCTCTGTGGATGCCCCCATCTATTGTAAGATTTACCGCAGTCCACAACCTGGCACTGGATACTCTTGCTGAGAACAGTAGGGGATCTGACAGACTCCATGTCGGGACCCTGCGGGATGGACATCTCAGCATAGTTGCCATACCTTAGGCTGGAGGGCACAACGGATTGCCCCACTGGAAGGTCGTCTGGGCCGTCGCCCCTCGTCATGTCGGGCTTGTACTCTGGATTGAGGCTCTCATGTCGCGCCGGGCTTTCGGCTCCTATAGCGTTTGCCATGTCCCGGGAGGGAGCTATTAATGGTGGTGAAGTGAGTGGCTGAGACCCAGAATGCTGCTGGTTCCCAGAGCCGTTGCCTAGAGATGGGAGAGGGCAAGAGCCAGCGGGACGCTTATCGACAGGGCGATGTCTGGACACCTGATTCAGAGGCAACCAAGTTATGGCCAGTTTATATCCATCGCATTTTTTCCCGTCTGAAGTGCAGCGTTTGCATTCGGGTTCTTTCTCGTCACACTTTACTCTTCTCCTTCTGGATACGGAGCGTTAGTAGCAGCATTTTCCGGCCTATATGTTCCTTCCGTATGTCTGCTGGGAGGAAGACGGGGCAAAAGGAGGAGGGAGAGATTAGGTAAAGACCTCGAAAGCAAAATAAATAGTGAGAGAATGCACCTACTTGCTAAGGCGACGACTGTTAGTCAACCCAAGCCGGGGGAATAAGATACGCAAATGAAGATGTAATACTTACCATGTCTGACATCCCCCCTTCGACCTCCGTTTCGGGGGAACCCGAGAGATGCGTCGTCTTGGCATGTTGGTCTGGCTTTCTGGCGGCATGCGATTTCTGGTCGAAGGAGCGCGGCGAGAGTGGTTCGGGCCGGTTGGAGAGACTGGTAATGCTGCCGCTTCTCAGAGCAGTGGCGGTAAAGCAATGTGGGTGGAGAATGCCCTGCTGCAGTTGATTGTGAGATATGGAGAGTGGCCAGCTACCACCCACAGCGGGTGACCTAAGAGTAGGGCTGCACTGCGAGCAGAGCGAGAAAGGGGGTTGGATGGCATTGGAGAAAAGTGTCGCAAAGATTAGCTAGCGAGACGGAGACAGTGAAAGCATCTAGACCCACGCATGGGGAGAAGTATGGCGATCCGAAGCGGACGCATGCAGCGCGAGATCCCTAGGGGGGCGACATATATTGATTCTGAAGGGCCCGGAAAGGCCATGAAACTAATCCCATTGGGAAATGATCTTGCCGAAGCTGATACCTTGTCTGCGGGCGAATGGGCGAACACTGGTATTACCCAATCGTCTTATTCCGGTTGATCATACTCTCCCACTTAGGGGCCAGAGTTCGGGGTGGCTGACAATCGCCTACCAGCAAAGGCTGTCAGCTTTGCTAGCACATAAGGTAGGCTGAGAATATACCGCAAATATGTTCAGACCTGAGAAAGTTAATCACAATACCCTCGAGACGAGGACACGAGCCTACCGGTCTTCCCAATAAACTATATTTGGGGGACACTTCACCTCCGTCCTTATGTATCTCGGACACCAGGCGTGCACTACAAGCTTTATGTGCCCGCACTTTAATTGGCGCTATCAAAAGAAGTCAGCGATGCTGGCTTACAGGACTTACTGCTCCGTACCTCAATATAGTCACACATTGTCTAAGATAATCAGGAGATGGGTGAGGGCGTGGAACCCATCAGAAGGTGGGTGAGGGTCTTCGCCACCGCTCGTGAACATATAGCGCTCTTTTATAATCTACACTGGGTCTACTTGATGATCTTGCAGGACACTCAACCTCGTGACCAGCAAGGAAGAAAGCTCGAGCCCAATGGCCTGGACAAAAGAAACATTGCATTACCCTATCTGGTCTTGCGCGCCCCACTGACAGGTTCATCCTCCAAGTGCTGTGCGCGTATTGCTGGCATCGCAAAAGAGAAGTTGCTATGGAAAAAAGGTCCCCCAGAACAAAATTTGCCGGGTGCCACATGGAAAGGAGGTACTGCGCTCCGAAGTGGGTAGGCCAAAACCAGCGCTCTAATACCAAAAGCAGAAGCGACAGCATGAATATTGTGGAATTATGCATGATTGTGGAATTATGCATGGCGTTGGTCTTGGCGCCTTTTTCCGAGCTGTAACTGGACGAAAATCGGCTCCAGCAATAACAAGACCTCCAGAGGACCCCTGCTAAAAACATGTTGTAGCCACGGCCCAATAGTAAGACCATTCCAAGGAGAGTAAGACCTATTGGGCTATCATCAGGGGAGTCGATAGCCATGGCAACAATGGTAATCGCGGCTGCTGCAATAACAAGAAAGACAGCATAGAGGGACGTCCGCCAGGGACACGCAGGGAGAAACCGCCTCCGCCTCGTGGTCTGGTCGAGACATAACGCGACCAGCCAGCCAACCTCGTAGATCTGTCATCGATTAGCGGCGCTCATGCGGGCACAGGGGTAGGTGTACCTCGAATGCGGCCGCAACAAGGACCAGTAAGCCATGGCAAGCAATATAGAATTGAACGGCGGCATGGTCTGATATCGGCCGGTGGTAGGCGGCGAGGGCAAGCGCCCAGCATACCGCGGCCCCAGTGCTCCCGAGAGCCCATATTGTGAAGAAGAAAGCTCGATGAAGCCTACTTTCCTCGCCTTTAGAATGAAAAAAGTACCACACAGTAGTACCAGTACCACTATAGCGGACACGGCAGTAGTTGGTAATCGGAAGGAGCACAGACATGCAACAGCATGCGGCGCTCGTCTCGCATAGCTGAACGGCGCCAATTTCGAGTGCCATGACGAATCAGAAGAAAGTTGAGGAGCGATGCTGCGGATGCTGGTCTGTGCGGTGCATATCGCTAGGCTCGGGGGAATTGGTCGCCTGATATAGGGAATCTCGGGTTATGCGGCAGCTATCACGTCTTGGTGGCTTGGTGGTAGATCCCCAGGATGGGGTGATTCAAAACGGTTACGGATCAGAGCGTCGCAATCATCCCTCCGTAGGTGTGGGCGATTGGCACCTGAAGCTAGGCTGGGTGAGGAGATGGCCATTGGGGAACAAGCTCTGCGTTCGGAGGCGACCAACAGGTATTCACAGTGGGTAGCTGCAGCAGACCGCTCCCGACGAGGAATAAGCAATGTTGCAAGCACTCGAGGAGCGGGGCAGGATGGTCGCTGGCAAATGGTGGTAGAGGTACAAGCTAGAGTTGGAGGGTCGCGTTTCGCGCGAAAACACTGTGGGCGGGCCACCCCTGTGCTGCCGCCCACCGGGATCAGACTAGGATCTTGCGGGCGGCTCGAGGGATCGGATGGTCCATTTGGCGCTGCGCCAGCGTTAGCGCCATGCGGGGTTATCCCTTCAGCTGCAGCTAAGGAAACCCCTGGGACACCCTCCGCCCTTTCCTTCACATCCAATGCCAAGAAACTGCAAATTTTCAGAGTTTGCAGTTTCTTGGCATTGGCTGTGAAGACCCACCTTTTGTCCTTCGCTGAGAAGGCATCAGTGTGCGTGAAGAACGCAGGCGACAACGCACCAGTAACACCAACCTCGCCGGCAGTCATGCAGACCACATTTCTCGTTCGAGACGGAAAGCATGAGACGGTCGTGGAAGTAAGCCTTTCCTATACTCTTCAGCCGTGTTGCGATAAGTCGCCGGTAATAGAGACCGTTCTGTCGGACGTAAACGGAAAAGTCGCCTCGCAACTCAAGGCTGGAACATTCCTTGGAGGAGATTAGTGAGTCACGGCAGTTTCTCTGCTAGTGTGGGAACTAACACAGGTCGAGCCGTGTGATCCGGCCAGACAAACCGTCATGCGAACATACAGGAGAAGAATACCATTCTGCGACGCCTCAACCAGCACATCCGGCCGCCACCCGCACGAACCGGAGCGAGGCTTTGGCCGAGCCCCAGGGGCAGACGTTAGCTGCTCCCCCCGAAGATGACCCCAGAACGCTGCGTCGAAGCGACCGCGCCCTACGTACGACCAGCAATAACCATCCGACGGGCAAGCCCGATACAGACACCGGAATTGCTGCCAGAATCACAAAGAAGCTTCAGCGCGGCATGGAAAAATTGGCGGAGGACAGGTCTCCCGCTCTATGGCACCCGCTCGACGCCAACCTAAAGACCGATGCCTCCGAGTCAATCGAAGAAGTGGGGAACAAGCTATGGTATCACGCTATTAAATCGAAGGATATCGCGTATCGAAATCACTTGTTGTCCTCTTTCTGTCGCATTCATGAAAGTATGTTAGCGGCTAATGGTGATAGCGAGGAGAGAGTGAGAAAGTCGCAAAGAAAAGCCAACCCCGATAGTGAGCTGCAAAGATTCCACGACAACGGGGCTACCGTCCTTTCCTGGATAGTTGATGGCCTCTATATTCATCACGGTATGAAGGCTCTATTGTTTTATTGGGCATCTTGCAGTAAGTATCTCAACTCCTTCATGTTGCTGTTGGCTCACTCTATTCTAGAGGTAGGATATATGTTGGCCTCGGCAGCGAAATTACATATAGAAAGGCGAAGGTCCATAGCCGVGAAGGTTGTCGAGTCACTTAGCCAAATGCACATCAACGTTACAGGACATGCAAAGGCTCTACATCCCGGAATCTTCCTCAAATATTACAATAGCAACCTCAAGTAAGTCCGTATTGATCTGAGAGACTCAGTCCGTTGTGCTAATTATCAGACTCTCGAAAATCTGTGAATACCTCGGGCTGATAAATTTGGCACCAATATCTGTCTCGGACTCCGCGGTAGAAGATTCACTGGGAGCGCCGGTATCACTCCTATTGAGCAAATTAGGCACGGAGCCATCGTTGAACGGTCAAGGCCGATGGCTATATCTCGACGATGGCCGGGAAAGTGACCGGCCTTCCAAACGACAGAAGACGCAACACGCCAAGTCGCAAGTCGAGCTCTCTCCGTCTCCGAGAGTCACGACAAATGACTCACCCTGCGCCGGCGTCCAACCCCAGAACGCGCTTGGTCCGTATGAGTCTGGGATGGAGAATCACCCCGACCCCTTCCGGGGCGGCGGGATCCCCACGTCTACGACCAGTGCTAATAGCAGCGGATGCGATGCAGATGCCGTCGAGCTCCCGGAAATTGAAAGCTTGTCACCGCCTGTCACAGGTTCTGGTATCCCAGACAGGAATGTCGAAGGCGACCGACCAACCCTCGTCGGGGTTCCTCCGCTTGAATTACCGGGCCCCGGCACAACATCACGGCAAACGCCACCGGCTAGCGCGGATGAGTCCGGGTCGGATCACTCTCATTCGCAGAGCATTATCATGACTGCGGTAAACAACTCTTGCTGCGCTGAGGTACCTGCTGAAAAGACTGTTAACGATTCGAATGGCCACCCCGGTCAGCGTGAGACGGGAAACTTACTCGCGTCTCAAGATGACCAGCCCCAATCTCCGAGCACTCCGACAACCGGCGTTTCGCACGCTGCTCTGGACACTGCTAAGCTTCGGGATCTCGGCCGCTCCACCAGGCATGCTGAGCAACCCTATAGAACAGCCAATGCACTTGAGCTCCCAGAAGCTGCGCATTTGGTCTCACCATCCAGCTCAATGGCAGACCACCTTGCCAAAAAAATACAGAGAGGTTCGTTGTGTCCTATCACTTGCATTTACTCACTGACCAAGCCTCAGATGAAAGGCGCAACAGTGACCCAGAAGTCAATCTCGCGTCACCCCCCGACAGCCTAACCCACGAGCCCGACTACCCCTCTCCAGCACACAGCCAGGAAGACGAAGGTGTCCGGCCCCAAGGAGTACGGCCGGCAGACGCAGTGCAGGAGAGCACTGGAGGCTCGGAAGGCCAGCCTTTTGATCAGATTTTCGAAGAACTAGGCTTGGACTTATATGAACTGGACTGGGACAAGCCGGGGCTCTTTGAGTTCTGATAAATCCATTCATCATATCCCGGTTTCTTTAACTCTTTCCTTCTTGCATTTACATGTGAACGTTGCTTAACAAACAAACACCGCCATCCCCTACTCGCACTTTCTCTCCTGGTAGGAACAAAGCGATATCACCAATTTTCCATTCAGTCGGGCCTTCATCAACTGCCTTGCCCAGAGCAGACAGCTTTACCCGTGGCTCTAGAGAAGGTGGCGCCGCGCCAACGTTAGATCCAGCAACGCTCTCTACACCCTCTGCGCTGCTGATCGGTTGATGTGGTTTTGGAACAACTATCGATATCCAGAGCTGGCCCTTCGGGATGGTAGCATCTTCCTCAAGAAAAACTATTTGAGGGCCATATTTGCGAGGGCCGCTGAAGTCGTATCCTTTGCTTTGTGCCCACGTCTTTGCTTCTTTCTTTTTGCAATGTTAACATGGTCGTAATATCGAACTAAGGTCCTGTGCCTACCTTATCTATATCTTTATAGAACAGTTCAAAAAGACGTTTGGCCACCGCTGGTGTGAGTTTAAGAGGTATCCTCCGGTAGCGTTTGTTTGTGCCGTCCGGTTGTACCAAATCCGTGACGAGGGAGCGAACCTGCTCAGCCAATGGCACATAGTCGGGATCGCGGATGAAGTACATGCCGATAAACGAACGCCTTGTTGCGGTAAAGAACGTAGAGATCTCAGGCAAGACAAGCATTTATACTCGCCAGGCTTTGGGTTCGTCGTCGTGACATCAATAGTCAGTCGGGCAAAAAGGCTCTCGTGGGAGTGTTTGACGTACAGTGTGGCGCTTCATGTGGGGTTCCAGGTAGTCCGCGGCACGAGCTGGAAGCGGCACGAATATCACGTGATGAAGAAGCGACGTCGCGAGGTCCACATGTAGCAATAACAACGTTAGGTATAGAATGGAATTAGCTACTGCTGCTAAGTCTATTCTTGACTGAAACTCCATTCAAGCCCAAGGTACAACGACGCTCTTCGTATTTTGAGGACATTCGGTATCACTCCTATTCAAGGTTGTAAGTCACCGCCTTGTGCTTCGTGATGGTTGAGGATACCTTATTCATTTAGAAAACAAACTTCTTTGCAGCTTCCGGATCAGCAGCATCAACATCCTCGAAGATTTTGTTCTCTTCTTTGCCACCATTGTTGGAGTCGGGAGTGTCCCATTTGTCTGGCTCGGAAGGAGGGCCGTTCTTGTGGTCCCCATTGACTTTAGGATCCTGTGCCTGCTCGTGGCCACTCTTCGACTCTTCCGGCATGATGCTTCGAGGATGAGGCGCTCTCTTGATTTTTAATAGGGGTCGGAACTGCGATTGGATGGGCGAGTTGCTCCAGGCGCTTTTCTACCTTCAGGTAAGACTTCTTTCTCTCTAGGAAACGTCCCTTGCCTTGGATAGATTCTTACATGTGGAAACTTTGTAGTGTGGGAGCGAATGTATACTGCTGCCCCGGCGGTCTAGGAATATAGCTGGACATAATTTCAGAGGAAACTTGGCAAGGAACAAGGGCATACTTATGGCCCAAGCCACGGCATAAGGGGGGAAAGTGGTTACGAAGGTCCCGTGGGGGCCGGATGGCGTCTCAGAACGAGCCGAACGCCACGGACACGTCAGTTATCTCCGCATCCTCTCCTCGCATCCACACAATCTGGGGACTCATGTGCTTACACTCCTGGTTATCAATGACCGTGGCATTGACCCTTGTCACAGTTCAGCCAGCTCGAATAGAAAGGGGGACCTTCCTTCTCCGGAACACCCAAGCAGGACCAACACCAGGTTCACCGTGCCTCCTGCAGGTCACCACTTTCGCGGCCACTATCCTCGGCCGTCTTCAGGTCCGTGGGAACTCTTTTCCATTGACGGGGCGCGCGTGCCCGGTTACTCATGCATGTGCAGGCTTTACTCCCACCCCAGACCGCGGATGTGCGTTCCCTGAGGACTCTTCGTCGTCTCCTAACACGCCGGTGTTCCTTTTCGGGCACATTCGCGGCCCGTCCTGCAGGCCACTATTACGGCCATCAATAGTCTGTAGGTCGGTGGCATTCACCCTCATGAATGACAAGGGTCCTTGATGCATAAGGCCCACTCCAACCCGGAACCAGGGACGCATGCTCCACGACTTCCTCGTCTTAGCGGGCGCAGCATTCAGCATGGGGTATAAGGCGTTCTCATCGCCAACGTGGCCATGTATCAGTAGAGTGCTCTACACACAACATCGATTAGTAGCTACTCGATTTCGGTAGGTACGTCCGTGTTTGTATCCTACTGTCCCTCGGTCGACAACCGGCATAGAGACAACCTTGCCTAAGCTACCTTTCTCAGCCAGTATAACAATATGGGCGATGGCTACTTGTGGCCAATCATGGTCCAGGCCACCATAGTCGATCTATGAATGTCTTTTATGCGTAGACGCTCAAAGAAGGCCAACACTAAATCCACTGTGTCTCCCTGCGGTTCACCACCTTGAAGGCGACTATTGCTGGCCGCCTGCAGGTCTGTGGGAACGCTTTCTCATGGATGGGGAGAGCATATGAAATCCACACCGAGACTTTGCACAGGGGTTTGATCATGTCCACTTAAAGCTACTTTTGATTTGCTTCTGTAAATGGGGACCGGCTGGTTGGTGGAATCACCCGAGCTGCGACATTATTCGAACTTCCGATTAGTCAGGGGTTCTGGTGAGCGCTTTTCTACCACTCTCTATCTTTCCCAACCCTCCGGCTATTCTTCCTCCTCAACCCACCAACTATCTTCCCTCAGCCCACCCTTTCGGCCCTCCTTCCCCGGTTCCTTACCAACTATCTTTCCTCGAACATTTGACCCGCCCTTCCACTATCCTTCCAGTTATCTTTCCTCAGCGCACCATTTCTGACCAGAGCTTGCCCCCGCACTCAATTACTCCCATCATTTTTCTGATCAACTTCCGCATGCCAGACGTGGTTGTGGCAGAACTGACTGCTTTGCTGCAAAATTACCTTAAGTCACCGTGGACACGAGAAAGAACACCGAAGAATCTCTATAAGCGATTACAAAACGCTCGGGAAGAACAAAACTCTACTGCCGGTATCTTCCTTGAACATGGGGGTTTTGGGGCGTGGGTAGCCTATTTTTTAGCAACAGCGAACAACGTCGGCCATTTCAAAGGACGGAGTGCCCATGTTCACGCTATCGAAGAATTCGAAAAACGGGACACCAACGCTAAGATCGCTGTTGCGACAAGTGTTGGCGGAACCCCGCTTCATCCTTCTGTGAAGGCAGCACTCGAGGACCTCGGGAAGCAAAATTCTAAGCGCCAACTCGAATCGCCTCCGAACCTAGAACGAAAAAAAAAAAAAAAAGGTAAGTTAATTATATCCCACTGCGTTCTCTTCCTAACTTTGTAAGAATCAGGAGTCATGACAGCGACCGACGAGCGAGTCGGTGGCCAATACCCCCTAACAACGGTCGCTTCCCCTTCGTCAGCCATGGTTCAGCCACCAAATACCCAAAACTTCGCGAGCCTCGACACCTCGACACTTAATACCGTCACAACATTTCAGTCGGCAGAGTTCTCAGGTGCACTCCCTCAAGCGGTGTCAGAGCTTTTCCCTGAGTTTTTAAGTGGTGCGGTTGAGAAAGTAACGCATGGATCCTCAAAACTAGCCAACATATCAATGGTATTTCCTACCGACCCTGAAAGCGATTGTCAAATGAACGTGGTCATTATGAAGAACAAGGTCGAGTACTCTGCGGCGAAGCTTTGCGGGCTGCATATTGAATCCGATGACCAGAGCAGATACCTCCTCACGGAAGATATCCCTGTGGAGCCGAAAGACAATTTCATCTTCCGGCGAATGAAAGTCGACGCTATCCGGGACTATTTTGGGGATGAAGTAAATGCTGCGATTGCCTCAAGTAGAAATCGTTCGAACGAAAATATGGAAGGAAAAACTAGGACGACATCATGCGGATCAATGCTGATATCTTGCGATCCTAGCAAGGGGGCAACTATCTCACTTGTCTTTGGTCTATTAGATGGCCAGTGGATACGGAACAAACTGTACCTCCCATACAATCTTCCGCTGTCGACATGATTATCGCAGGTTTACAGGAGGCTTCAATACACCAGTCTATTTTCAAGGGTTTTCTAACTGAGTTCTTTCCCTTTTGCGGCTCCTTGCACAGAACACGTCGATATCGTCCAAAAACAGAGCCCTAGTAAATGCGGACCAGTACTCCTCACCAGATGCCAACCGTCTCATTACTCTCGTCGGAAATGAGCGAAACCATATAAACCATGATATCACTCTGACTCATGCAGCTTCCCAGCTTTACCCGGAAGACTAATGAAGTAGACATTGTACACTGATGGAAGGGCCTTCCATGTCCCAGTCTCTGTTTCGAGTGGTCTTTTTTCCTTGCCTCTTTCCATGACCCAACCCGCACAGTCTTTCCAAGTAACGTCCTGTCCCTTTCCTGTAATAAACGTCGGTACAAGTCGATTGCCGGCAAATTTTTCGTCTAGTTCGACCGGTTGGGGACTGGAAGTCTGGTGATGTCAGCAAAGTTTACACGCCTGCGACGGTGACTTACCATTGGAGATGGTTTGATAAAAGTGATGAATGTGAGAACGAGCACGACAGGTGAAGTGATTCGGGTTCAATCTAGCTAGTCGAGTTAGCCTAAATACTTCCCAAAAAATGAATCTTGCAACATAGGACTTGCAAGTCGTCAGATATGCATGGCATATGGTTGGGGAAGCCGTAGAGGTTGGTAAGACATGAAAATCGTCGTGAGAGCCTTGGGCGGCAATGCTGGAGCCAAGGACAAACAGCAGAGTGTTGCATATGGGACCCCGCTAGTTGTTCGGGCATGAACGCTGTCTGAAGCGCATGACAGCACGTGAGTCATTTAGCCGAGAAATCAGAAGACGTGTGGGTCGAGGTGGGTGGAGAAGGTAGTTGGAAAGGTGGGATCAAGGGAAGATAGTAAGGAAAGATAGTTTGCTAGGAAATTTGAAGACTAGCGGGGGAAGGAAGGAGCGGGGTATGTGATGCACATGTGAGAGTTACCCCACCGGGCGTTTGGGCTGAGGCGAAGCGGGTTCGAGGGAATAGGTCAAGGAAAGATATTCTTACATAAGGGTGGGGTGACAAAGTTATTCTTGTGGAGTCGAGGAAAATATTCATACACCTCCCCAGGGATATTTCTTGTATGAAAAATACGGCGCTAGGCTCTTTTAGGGATCCCTGTGTCGTGCAATCAAGCGGCCCGGGTGTAGGCCCGGCACGTGTGCAGTTTGCAATATCAACACTCAAGATGTACCTCCGAGTAACACATATTGCATGCCCATCAACTTCCGACTCAACAAGATTGAATAGATGTGTATCGACCGCCATATTGACGCCCGAATGAGTGGCCAGGGACGTGTATCTCTGACCCCGGAGTAGGCCTGCATATACGGGAATTCCCTGGCGGCACAAGCTTCGTCATGACCAGGTCTGCAGACGGCCAAATGTGGCTTATTCGACGCTTCATGTGGACAGCTACCCTCGGATCATTAGTACTATGGAGAGCTAGCACATTCCTCGATCTCATTGATCGCTTCGGTACGAGGCTTTCCATGGACGACGGCCCGGAACATGGGTCGTGACGGTGGCCGCAGAAACATATTCTGCATGGGGACCATTGTGTATAAGAGTCATGTCTCGGGGCAAGGTTGTCCTTGTGCTGTTGTTGACCGAGAGGTAGAGGGATGCAGCCACAGCTATACGTACCGAAACCGACTAGCTCTGGTATTTTGTGGAGCACTTCACTGATACATGACCACGTTGGCGATGAGAATGCCTTATACCTTATACCTGGATGCTGCGCCCACTAAGATGAGGAGGTCGTCAAGCACGCATCCCTGCTTCTGGGGTAGGTGTTGAGTGGGCCTCATGCATGACAACCGCCTGGTGCTCTCGCCTCGCTTATGGGGGTGGTTGCCACCGACTCACAGAATAATGATGGCCGCGATAGTGGCCTGCATGAGGCAACGTGGATGTGTTTATCCCGAAGAGGAACACCGGCGGGTTACGAGACGACGAAGAGTCCGCAGGGGACGCACATCCCAGGCCTGGGATAGGTGTGAAGATAGCCCGCACATGCATGAGGAACCCGGCACGCTCCCTCTGTATTTTACTGTGGTTGAATCTAGCGAGTTGGCTCTCTTTGTTGGAGCGGCGTGGGCAGCTCCCTGATCAACCTTCCTTTCGTCAGAATTTGAATGGTTGAATCATCAAGTGTGCATTCCTGGACGCAGACAGACAGTGCGGTAATTGGGTGGGGCCCAGGACAGATCGTCCGAGCGGATCAATGTCCGCTTGCCCGGGTGCGAAAGGTTCGGTGCTACATTATTCAAACGTGCGTGGCCGCGTCTCCTCGCCGTTGCCAGTAAACCCATGATTGACTCGGCCGACGTGGGAATCGCAGCCGAGGGCTGGCAGCGTGTATAACTCTGACAATATTTTCCATGCTCGGTTGAGGGTATGGGAGAAGGAAGAACACGACTCGGGATAGTTGAGGGCGAGCCTTCGCGCCCTGCCGTCCGTGGTCCTTGGTCCGCCCATTTGAAGGAGCAGTGACACGCGGGGCGGCTCACAGGACGGAACTTAGCTTGGCTTGTGCATATTCAACCGCTAAGTCGATCGGGCCCGAGAGAGCTAATGGCGGTAAGCCCCGGATAAAAGGCGAGACTTATCAGTGTTCCCGAGCTCAGTTCCAAACTCTCGGGGCTTAGAGATAGTAAGCGAGGCACTGTATACACGTGTACCTTCATAGGCGTTGCCATAACGCACGGTCGGTCACTGTCACATCGTCAACGAATGAGATGGCGAGCCACTCTCTCGGGTCGCAGCGCGCCGCATATTTAATAGGCTGCGACCCGCTGTAAGCGCTCCGTGCTTGTTTACTATTTCCTCTTGCCGCACGACCTTGCGGACATCGGACCCATCCCAACTATATTGTGTATAATGCTCTTTTCAGTATCCAAGACGCCGCTTTAGTCTCTGCCGATAGCCCAAGACTAGCCATCACAAAGCTCCCTCCGCCTCATCCAGGGAGAAGTGCATTCAATGTCGGGTCGGGTGCCAAGCGAGGACTCGATGCTGCGCATCATCCGGGCCGCAAAGGAGTGTACTGTGGCCAGCGAGCGGGACCTTCTGGCGATTAAGGCCCCGTACACCACTTACGAGGCGGCAGTGGCATCCATCAGGACCAACATTGAGGAAGCGTTCCGCCACCTCCCGTCGACTTCGAGCCCAAGTGACGTATTTAGGCTTCAAGATGACATTGTTAGGTACGGTGGCGAATTAAAAGAGCTGGAGAACCAATATAAGGCAACCCTTCACGAAGAGGAGGCAGTATACGAAGAGCAACGGAGGTCTGTCCTGGAGAAGCTTTGTCGCAATCTGGTCACAACCTTGGGCCTTCCCCTATTTGAGAGCACGGTACAAGACCTCTCAAATCGGGACCCATCGGATGTGGATGGATCTTCCCGGACGCGGACCGAATCGAACCAACGCCTGGCACCGTCGGCCATTGAACACGAGTACACTACTAGTGCAGCTCACCCCGAAAGTTCCGGCTGCGCCGCAAACGTGAGTTTCCCTGAAATGCCTATCTAACGTCTCTATCGAGATGCCTATTGACATGCCCAGCGCAAACGAACGTTAAATGGGGCCAGTCCCTCGAACCGATGTAAACGGCCCCGGATAATCAGTATCCCCTTCAACAGAGTCTTCGAAGACGGGGAAGCACAGACCAAACGAGTAATAATTCAATATCCTAAGGAGAACGGACGATGGTATATCCTCCGATGCGACGAGCACGATCTAGACTTCGGGGACAAGCCCGTGGTGATCGCTGGATCGCATATCAGCAGCGCGCAACACGGAAAACTGTCTCGCGAGACGGCAGTAGTTATCAAGCACTTTGGAATAGAGGTAGAAGGTTGCGACAAAACCCTGGCTGAGAAGAACAACACCGCGGCTCGTGCTGCGTTCAGAAGGGCAAGGTCCGGTGGCCAAGCCACCTCAACAGGAGACAGCTCGGCACGGTCCGGCAGAAGTCGGACACAATCCTGCCAGGACACATTGTCCGGTGGCGACCGATTCAGTCAAAAAGGAATGGAACCGGTAGTTGACCCAACCCCTGGTGATGTATATCTTGGGCTCTGGGGCAAAGCTAAGAAGAGCTGGGCTGTGATCCTCTTGCCCACGAAAAACATCGGCGACGTTGGCGTGCGCGGCACGATCGAAAGCCTAGGGTTGACGGCAAAAGTGCCCGCATGCTACGATTATGATGGGCAGACTAAGGAGTTCAGGTGGGCAGAGGGATACGAGGATGGTGGAGCTCTCGTCGCCAAGCGCGAGTTCCCCGTCCTGTACTTTGATGGCCAACGCAAATGCGGGGTTGGCTGGCTAGGTGCCAAGGACCTTATGCCATTCGACGCGGAATCAACCGCCGCTTCCGACATTCCTCACATCGAATTGGTACGGGATTACCTACGGAAACGGGCAAGAGAAGTTTCGGCGGATACAGTGGATTCGTCAGTCAGTATGTCTCGAAATACTTAAGCCCAAGTCAGTTGTCGTACTAATGCGTCAAGATGAGAGACGAGGCCGGCAAGAGTCGTCTCCGTCTCTTGAACCGGATCGCCACATCTCTGATAGCTCTCCTTTCCACGACTCAGAGGTATCGACATTACCGCAGACCGACCCATCCAACGGGCCATCGGACACCGGGTCCAATCCGGGCACTTCGACAAACAACCGATACGATCAGGCAGATTTTCCTATCGAGGGTTCGAGTGAGGGTCGCTCACACGAGGATTCGCCCTCTAACATCGACCAGGCCCCGGTCCCGGAACCAGAAGTCGGGGAGCATGCCGCAATGTTACAAGAGCATGGTCCTGTTAACCAACAAGACACCGATACTTCTATGAGCCCTTTTGATGGCGGACTGGACGTAACAAACCTAGTGAAGATTGCACAGAGCGCCCAGCGAACAGCGGGCCCAGAAAAGAGACCATCACTGGCAGCTCCGGATGCTAGGTCGTCTCCCGTGGCTCGTGTTTCGCAAAATTCGATATCTACGCTATTTCGGCATACGCCACCCAGCTTGGCCCTTTGCAGGGGGGGCGAGGGAAGTGCTCCGGGGCCCGGGGAAGTGCCGAACGGTGTTCGGAATTCGGAGCTACAAATGCGTCAGCATCCCCGGCGAAGTGGTACAATCGCCGGTCCCCAAAACTTGGATCCGGCCTATCACTGGGCCGATAGCGCCACGTATCGACCCGACGAGGAAGGCGAGCCAGCTCCATTACAGCAATTGCGTCCAATCCTACCAGCCCCCGATTGGCGGAGACTGCCAAGCCAGCTGGTAGACACTCGTGGTGTGTATTTCTCTCCGACTTACCCTCTACCTCAGCCGCCGCAGTTGCCCTCGCTGCTCGAAACTGCTTCCCTTCCCCCTTTCCGCACTTTCTTGCCAGAGATACTCGGCCATAGCGGTAGGCCTAGCTTTCTCGTAAATTCTACAGCAGTTCCACCGGTCGAGCCGAGCTCTAGGGCGTCAGAGGTGTCAACGACTACTGCAGGACCAACTTCGTGCGCTCCGAATGATTCAGCTGAGCCCAGAAACGACTTGTGGTCCTCGACTTTTTCGGAGCGACTCCTCGATCTGCTGGCGAAGTATTCGAAGAATGACTATCCCGGGCCCGATGACTTCAGAGATGACCAAAACTTGTATCATTGCCCCGAATGCAAAAGGAAATACACTCGGCTACTCTACTTTACAAGGCATCTGTTCGAGAAGCATTAATGGCGCACGGTATTGCCCGGAACGTTTGAAGAGGTGTCCGTTGGATTTGGCATGTCGGTGGGGTATTGAGCTGGGGAAGGAACGAACTGTAGTCATATATATATATACGCCGACCGGGAACTTCAACTGCGACGTCTGATTTAGGAATTGAATAGCATACGTACGTTTTCTAGATTTCTATGGGTGAACAGCTTGTGGTTTGTGTTATGTCACGAATGTGGCCTTGTCTCCTTTCACTTTGTATTAATGGCTCTTTCAATGTCGTTCGACGACCAGGAAGTAGAAACGGAATCTTCAACATGGTGGAGTACCAGGACAGCCAAGCCCTTCCGGGGAAAACCGTCAGGAGTACCACCTTAACCTCAAGAATAGACCGGAGCCGTGTTGATGGTCCATCGTAGCCTGTTAGGTATCTCGGCGAGATCGAAGTCCCTCGACTTCGCGCCGTACTCTCGGATCTACGGAGCCCAACGATGCGTTTGGCATATTTGATCATTTTCTCGCGATGATGCTCCTCAACCCTACCTCTGCCGGTCTGGGTCGTCAGCCGCCTGCGGCACGCCCCATGTACCCACGACCGTGTATCCCGAACATTCGACTTTTCCGTCGAAGCCGGGCTTATTGAAGATTGCCTGGATTTCGCATGCCTCCGTTAGGTATCGTCATGACCCTAAGCTTTAGGGACCGTTATCCGTTATTTTACATTTACGAGGCCGACGAAACCGTCAGTAGCGGAGAAGAACGAGCGTATAAAGCACCACGTGAATAGGTCTTGGCCCTTCCGTCATAGTCGTGGTAAGGTCGTGTCCCTGAAGGTGAATCTATAGGCATGCCTTCCTCCGGGACCTCCGGTTCGAAGCGTAGATCAATCTTCATGCATACCCAAGCCGGAACCTGTGTCGTGGCGTACTATTATCGCCTGGGGTTTGCCCGTCAAGCGGGTGAAAAGCACGCATATGAACACATTCGTCCCTGCAGCGGAAAAAATAAAGTTACATCCCCGGCCAGCGTGGCGTAGAGTAGATGGAATAAACTACATGGTGGCCCTGTATCCCAGCATCACTTCATCCTCTAGACCTGCTGTATTCCCTGTGGCCCGTATCTCACCCACCAGGCGCCATTGTATGTCTCCTCCGGTTCGTGCGCTGCCCCTGGTCAGTAATCATCTAAAGACGTTCTCGCGGGGTCTTACCTCTTAGGCGCCAGGTACGGAGTTCTCGCATTGAGGGGAGCCAATCCGTGAGCATTTTGAACAAACCCACGCAGGATTTGATCCAACCTGTAAGCATTTTGGAACACGGGATGCGCGTATTATCGAAAGTATACAACGAGCGGCGTTAGATTGCCATCTATTATTAGGGAGTGAACTGGGCAAGCAAGAGATAGCGAGGGTTTGCCCTTATTTATATTCCCTGGCCGATAGGTCCTTCTGCTTAGGCGGGCGTATACCTCATACGGCACACACCACCCTGGAGGGGAGCTGGGTCTGACCCGGACACTCCGTCGTCAACTCGTTGGGTGATAGTAATAGCCATGAGGTGGGGCGGCTAGGTGGGGTACGTGGCTGCATTGGCTCAGTTCCGGGTGCGCGAGGAGAACGGCACCCTCTCGACGAACTGAGAGATTACGCCTTACGTAGCCGATTTAGTAGGCACTGCGGGTAGGCCGCGGCATAGCCCCACCTGTGTGAATGCTCCCACCGAGAGCTGCCGGGGTGTACCTTGTCGTCAGAGTGGCTGGCCCTGCGCACACGCTACACCCCACGCCTCACCTTTTTAGGATCAGTGCAGCGGAACGATCCCTGTCTGTTCCCAACGTCGTACACGTCTTCGGAGTTGGGTAGGCGTGGGAGAGGCTGGGGGAGATGGCTGTTTCCGAGGAGCGTGGCCGAAAGTGCGTGGGCATAGCATGGGGAGGGTACGCGGCCACCAGCTCGGAATTTTCCCTCAGAGTAACCTACAAATAGCCCTTCCCATTGACTCTCTTACATACCGGCCCTTTCAAATCACGTCAGCGCCCTGCATTCACCCGCTTCACGAGATCCCGCTGTCTCACTCTCGCTTTCTGCTCCACGTTAACAGTCCTGCTCTCGCAGCGAACAACATTGGCCCCGAGCCCCGGCTTATATGTGAACCGGGCCCCTTTCAGGTAGCACCGGTCATCTTCCCTCCTGCCTCGCTTTTGTCGCCGCAACAACAGCGCCTCTCATTTTCAAATACAATTCCGAGCGCGCAAACTATCCCGAAACCTAAATTTCGGTTTTCCAAAGACAAGGCCACTGTCTGTACGCCGTGGATAAACACCCGACCCACCATGACGATCGAGCAGGGCTCCGACGGCGGAGCCACGTCGTCCACTACCCCGGAGTCGGCGCGTCTCGCGCATCCGAGCCCGTCCGCCTACTCGTCCAACGACTCGACTCCTGTCGTTGATGTCACCGAGGCCTGCACATCGACAGCGAAATCCCTAGAGCCGCCCGTGACCGAAAAGTCGCTGAGTGAGCTCGACGCTAACAAGATCATCTGCAACCCGAAGCTCAGACACGATATCAACTTCGACGCGGACCTCCATTTCAGGCCGAACTTAGAGGGAGAAAAAGGCCGCAAGAAGAAGAATCGGTCGGACCAGTTCTGGAGCGTGCTAGAGGAGCAGCTGACCAACTTTATGGTCAACCGCAACACCTTCCACCTCAAGTACGGAGACGGCTCCGACTGGTGCCTGCCGACCCTACTCAAGACCGTCAAGGGTATCATACAGACCCTGATGCCGCAGCGCGACCATGCTTATCTCGACGATGGCTTCGATGTCAACCTCCTTATACAGCAGTTTAATAAGGGCGTTGCTGATATAGAGAAGCTGGCGTCGTGGCTATCGTCCGTCCTCAAGTGCCACTGCGCGCCTATACGCGACGGCAACGTCGACGAGATGTACAACCAGCTAAGCTACGGGAACCGGAACAACGATATAGGCGAGGTCGTCAGGGGAATGAGGAGTCTGCTAAGTGTCTTGGAAGCTATGAAGCTAGACATGGCAAATCATCAGATCCGCTGTCTGCGGCCTATTCTTATCGAGAACACGGTGCATTTCGAGCGTCGATACTTCGATAAGAAGATCGCTTACGGGAAATTGGAAGTCCAGGCCTCGATGTTATGGTATATAGACGCCTGCCGACGGTACTCGTCGGTCCTCGACGTCCCTGCCAAGACGCAGGCCTTTGGGGACGCGGCTATCTTCTTCGAAGCGCTCTCACAGCTTATTCTGCCGTCTGCCCAGGGGAAGTCGCTGCCGAAGACGCTCGAGTTTGACTGGGAGCGCATTCTGAGCCTTAGGTCCGACATGATTGATATCATTAACCTCGACATCTGTATGAAGGCGTACAAAAGTATGGAGGAATCCGGGAGGATTCTGGCGTTGCTGCAGGGCCTAAAAGACCAGGTGAGGCCGGGGTCTCCCGACTTGGCGAGCGAGTCGCCACAATCCTCTTTCGTTATAGCTTCCCACTTCGCGTCTGACACCGAAAGGGAGCTAAAGGCGCAGTCATTATACGACTCCCTCAAGGCCATCCTCCACACGACGCCCCACACGGTCAAACTCACGGACCGCTGGAGGAGCATAGCGCCCGCCATAGCCCTTCAGGTCTTCCGGTACGCGAACGCGCCACAGGACCCGCTCGACGTCGTCGAGGGCCATATCTCGTCACTCGTCTGCGCCGTACACTCTTCACGGTACCGCGAGTTCGAGGAGTACTTCTTCGACAAGTTCATGGCCGAGCTGGGGCGGCACGTGAGGCGGTTCCAGGGGCTCTCAGGCATGACTCTGTATAGCATCGCTACCGGGGAGCGCGCGGGGAGGCGTGCGCCGGACGAGAGAGGGTATGCGACGAACGCGAGGGAGGAGGAGGGGATTGCCGGCATGGCGAGCCGGCTTGCACATCTTGGGATTCTGCACTGGCGGGTTTGGTCGAGAATTTATCTGTAGGATGAGCTAATAGAGTACGCGCAGTCACGCAAGATCCTCAAGATCCCTCTTGTATCTTGAGAAAGTCAATAACCAGCGGATCATGTGGTCTGAACCATAGGCCCTGAAATAATCTGAATCCTAGTGCCAATTATTTGGACGGCTTCATCAAGGCACACAACCTTTCGCAGCGCATGTCGCGCTAGGAAATTAGATTGGTCCGTCCGGTATGGCAGTTACGGGATTTGGTCCGTCCTCGATAACTGGGCTATATAATGAAGACACCTAGCTCTTCTCACTCGACAAGTCCCAGGTCGCTTATTCTCTCATCCTCCTGTGGCCGGTTCTCTTCGCCCATTCCGTCTCTTCATGTCCCGAGCCCGGTTCGACAGAACTACTTCAAACTTATACGATTTCGCGTCACCAAACTCGTAGAGGCACTGGTCTTTACTTCTCAAGCCGCCTGCTCCATTAATCTATTCCAGACCGAACATGGCGACTGTTTACTTTGGCAATTTTAACGACTGGTTGTGACAAGAGATCCGCCGTTTCCAACCTGGGATTGTACCGTCCGACACTTCGAGCCCTACAACCCGAAGTCCTTCTCTCTCAGGGTACGGTCCGGTTGACCCTCAGGATGACTTCCTTGTATCGTACATCCTCGCAGGACAACAAGACGCCGCCACGATTCTTCTCAACAAAGGAGCCGACCCGACCCAAAGGACCGTATTCGGTATGGATGCTGCGATCGCAGCCGCAGCGAGGGTTTACACCAAAACTCCGGGCAAATCTATTGTGCCCGGGGACATTAATACCGGTTATGGCAGCCGCCCGGTTCACTTCGCCGCTGCCTCTGGCTCGACTATCTGCGTCACAGTTCTGCATGAGCAAAAGGCTGACCTGGCAGCCCCAACGGAGGGTGGATCCACGGCTCTGCATATCGCCGTACGTTATAACCATACGCGCGTTGTGAAGGAGCTGTTGAAGAAGGCCCCCGACCTGCGCATGATGAGCGACAACATGGGGTTCACGCCATATATGAACGCGCTTCAGGACGGGTCTCCGCACATCATCAACATCTTCACTGACTGCCAAATCATCCCGTCGAAATCCAGGAATGCTCTCGTTGGGGAGATGATCGACAAAGTAATCAGGTTCGGTGATCCAGTACTCTGCAGCAGCTTGCTTTCGGAAATCAACGGGGTCGATTTCGAAGCTTGTCCACTTTTATGCGGTTGCACGCCAGTCATGCTCGCTCTTCACGAGAAGAAGCCTGCTGTGATTAAACAGTTCCTAGAATGGGGCTTCAACATCTTCCACGGGCAATGCTCGACACATTTCGTCAAGGGAGTCGATACACTTAACAGCGTTTGTCAGGATCCAGAGCTGAGTGAGCTGATCGACTCATTGCTGTCGTCGTATCTGGAAGGGATCGATTGGACGGCAGCCCCGGTTTCCCCCGTCCATGCGGCCGCGAAGGCTGGCAACCACAACGCCATCAAAAGCATCCTGGAACACATTCGGGAGAGGGAGGACGAATACAGGTGCGCCCCGTTAGTCTCCTGGCCTGACACTAGCTAATGTGTTCTAGACATGAGTTCTGCTTCGGGTATGACAACCCCGTGGCCAGCATGTCGCAGTCTGAAATGATCCGGCGTTCCTTGAATCAGGCCACAAAGCCGGGCGTCTCCGACTTTATTCCTGGCTCAACGCCCCTGTATATCTCTACGACGAACGGCCACGTTGAAGTCACCAAATTCCTCTTAGAAAACGGCGCTGATGTCAACACTCGGGGTGAACGATTCGTCGCTCTATAACGCGTTCAATCCATGTCTATACTGTGAAGGCTTTACTCGGCGCTAGTCCATCCCAGGTCCACGGACAGGACACGAATTAGCGTTGTTAGTGGTGGCTATCGAGAAGAACCTCTCTAAGATGAAGGTCCTTGTTGATGCGGGGGTCTACACGCTGTTGACATGGAAGGGATGAGCGCCCTCAATCATGCTGCGGAAAATGGTTAGCTAGATATGCGATCATTGATAGTTGACGGCGCACTGGTGAGGGTGTAGTGATCTGTACATAGCGACGAGTGAGATGTCAAAAAAGATGATCCTTCCAGTCGTTGAGTGTCTTCGTGCTGCTCAGATACCTGTCCAGTCAGCAAGAATGAACAATATCATTCTCAAGACCAGTTTGAGTAACTAGCGGTGAAAAGCTGTCTACACCGTTCGCGAGAGTGTGACAACTTTATATGTGTTGTCGATCGCTAGCTCTTCGTATTGGCTACCTTGTGAAAGAAGTTACTCACGTGATAACGCATGGATGCCCTCACTATCATGATTGCCAAAGACGGTTGTGAATGGTATTGTACGCTCGATGATAGGAGCGACCACCTTGAAGAGGGCAGATTGGCTGTCGGCAATGCCGTGGTGCAACTGATCCCCGGTGAGAACCACAAGGTCGACGCTCCCATGAACGACCTGAGCTAGGGTAAGATCACGATGCAAAGCCCCTTCACTAGGGATTCTTCGTACCATTTTTATAGCAGGGACGACTATAGCATGTGGTTCACCTGCCGTGGAATCCGGCTTAGCTTGTAAGAACGTTAGGGCGGGAAAGGTCGCAGGTTCGGAGAATGGACGGCCAGGGGAGGGGACTGTTTTATACCCATACCCGCGGCACGTGTGCCCCGGAATCAACCTAGCGGGACGTACCCGAGGCCCGTTGCCTCTTACGCGCCTTGCCAGAGGACTMGTAGAGCCGCGGATGATAATATAACGTTATTTCGTTCTTTTTTTACATACAGCACCGCCACGATGACTGCCCATCCCCCGAGCCTTGACACGCTTCCCGCAGTCGGGACACTGGTTTCCTACATCTTCCTCACTGTGATGTCTTGAAATGTGCTTTCTAAAAGCGTCTTGTGTCCCATGGCATTTCCTGCAACAGGACCACTTCATATGTTGCTCCAGGGTTCTAGGAGGGCCAACCAGAAGACAAACTTCACACATGTCATAGCTATGATCTTGCCGGAGGTGGACAGGGAGTCTGTCTTCCTGGTGCTGTTGTTGACATTCATCGCATTCGCTTGTTGGATGTAATGATCGGACATGCCCGTCCATCTCGTGATCCGAAATGGGGCACCGCAGACACGCCACGAAGCTATGGCGAAGTTCAAGATGTCGTCTGACCATTCCGGCCACGATCTTTGTAGGACAGACTGGGCATCTTTGGTACTGTTGAGCGTGCACGTAGGCAGCCAGGACCTCAAGATCTGTGGTAAACCGTTCAGCGCCCGTGCAGAGTAGATGCTTTTCTAGATGCTGTATGCGAGCTTCAAGATTCCCTTCGACAGATCCTTCACATGCATAGCACCACCACCATCCATTGTGCTGCCAGAAGTGGTCTGGCGATTGGGGTTGGGCACACTTGTCGCATGCTCGGAAGTGGTGCTTGCTGACAAGGTGATCCGGCAGGCGTATGCCCGTTTCGTTGCACCCGGATATGCGGCATCTATGCCACTGGTCGTGCCCTTGAGAACCACCGTCGGGCATAACCGCCTGACAAATTGTGCACCACCGATCATGCGCTTGACGATGGCCTTCCTTGGAATCATCAAAAACCTCCTGACAGCTACATCTTGATGATCTGCACCTGTCAAATGCACTGCGGCAACCCTTTTCCAGGCATTCGTACGCTTGATTCACTTGTTCGTGCGTTATCGCGTTCCCGCCCCAGTCGGAATGGGCCTTTTTAACAGCGTCGATATAAGCGTTGTGAGTTTCCTCTTGGGTATAGTCTGCTGAGGGTTTAAGGCCAAGGCTTTTAAACGGACAGTCCATGTCGGCATGGTAGGTAGGAATGTCTGAATGCAGGGAATTATGAGGCGATGTCGCAAGTGGACAAAGTGTTGCTATTGGACATGTCCAACGGCGACAAGTGTCCCGACGACTGGACGAATCACGTGTGCTCGACGACTGGACAAGTCACGAATAGACGATTTCAGCTCGACATAGCCACCGCCACGATGCTGAGCAGGGGGACCCCTGAATTTCGGCCCTCACCGACTTACGACGTACCAAGGTATACGCCGTCTGGGTGCAGGGTTCTTTTGGCGTGCTTCTCCCTACTTTAACCCGCGTCCCCGACACCTCGACTCGACAAATCGAAGCATAAGTCGGCCGCAGCACCTTCTTACCCACCAGCCGTACGCCTTTTCTGATCTTACGCTCCTGCACGATGGTAGCAGTTGGTATTGACTTTGGGACGGCCACCAGCTCGGTGGCTGCCACACGTAATGGCAAAACCGAGGTCATCGCGAACAAGGCGGGCAACCGAACAATGCCTTCTGTTGGTGAGTATGCAACCCCTTCCCATGTGGTATGGCCACTTCAAGCTGATTGTGCCCAGTCGCTTTTACCGACACTGAGCCGCTTGTCGGGGAAGCAGCCAAAACTCAGGCCCGCTGCAATCGCGAGAACACTATTTTTGATGCGAAGCGTTTTCTTGGCCGAAAGTATACCGACAACGATGTCCAGGAGGATATACCGAAGTATCATTTCAAGATCGTCGATGATAACGGAAAGCCTGCTTTTAAGGTTCAGTCTGAGGGCAAGACTATTTACCGTTCTCCTGAGCAGATCGCCGCCCTAATTCTTAACGAACTGCGACGGATTGCAGAGAAATACCTCGGGAAGACGGTAGATAGCGCCGTCCTTACTGTACCCGCCAGCTTCAACGACTCTCAGCGACAGGCTATCAAGGACGCCGCTGAGATTGCTGGGCTCACGGTTCTGCGACTAATCAATGAGCCAACTGCCGCTGCTATCGCCTACGGACTTCATAACGGGCACTTGGTCGACGAAATTGGGGTCAAACATGGAACCGACGAGAATAGGCCCGAAGAGGACGGAGAGGACGCGGCCACTGAGGACAGCACCGAGGAGGACGGAGAGGATGCGGCCACCGAGGACAGCACCGAGGAGGACGGGACCAAGAAATGGAAGAAAATCATTCTCCTTTTCGACTTTGGTGGCGGAACTTTCGACATGACCCTGGTCAGGATTTGCGACACCGTTATTGAAGTTTTGGCGACCGAGGGTGAAAGCCATCTCGGCGGTCAGGACATCGATAACGCCCTCTTCCAGTATCTCGCCACCAAGTACGACCTATCCGATCATGCGAAGTCTCGAATTAGCGATGCGTGCGAGAAAATGAAGTGCGACCTTTCTAACGGCCCAGAAGTCGTTGTCGATCTCGGAGAGAAGTATGAGCGCTGCACACGCGCTGACCTCCAGGAGGCCTGTGAAGACATTCTGGAGCGCCCTATGAGCCTTATCGACCGGCTGCTTTCTGCTGCAAAAGTGGAAGAAGCAGACGTCTATAAGGTTGTCCTCGTCGGTGGTTCGACCCGTATTCCCCGCATCCAGGATGCACTTTCCGGCCGGTTTGGTGAAAGGCGTCTCAATCACACGGTCAACCCTGATGAAGCTGTGGCGACTGGTGCCGCTACCCAGGCCGAGACCCTCTCAGCCGGGAAGAAGACACTCCTCCTTCTCGACGTCAACAGTCAGTCTCTCGGGGTCGCGGACAAGGACAACAAGATGAGTGTGGTAATTAAGCGAAACACTCGACTTCCTGCTAGCGAAGAAAGGCCCTTTTGGACTACCCACAAGCGTGGCGTTGATATTAACATCTATGAGGGTGAGGGAGATCTGGTAGCTACCAATAGCCTGCTCGGGAAGTTCAGTATTCTGAAGAAGGCCTCTCTTGGTACCCTCGTCCGCGTTAAATTCACCGTTGATGTGAACGGCACTACCAACGTCTCCACCGAGATACGGGGTACAACTAAATCAATCGCTATGCAACGCAGGAGTGCTTTGTCTCGCCCAGAAGTTCAACGCATGGCTAAAGAGTTCAGTGCCCAGCGGACAAGCCATGACGTGCCTGAAGAAAGTCTAGCGGAAGACGACGAGAGTGACACTTCGTCCGATTGCAACGAGATTCCAGGTAGCCGTAAGTTAGGGGTATAGATAAACATGAGCCTCCTGCTGACGGTAAGCAGTTTCCAGATGTGCTAGTCCGAACCACGATGGATCCCGAAAGCGAAAGCGAGCCACTGAATGGTAAGAGGACCCTGCTGCTCTGGTGCACCGAATATTAACGGGAAGCTAGATGTCTCTGAGGTGTATGGTGCGAATGGTTCGAGAGGTAATCTGACCTCTATTATATAGATGTGTCAAAAAAAAACCATCGTAACTCTTTATACTTGGAGGACTTGGCTTGCGAACCAAGCCCTCTATTAGATCTCTGAAGTACTCCAGAGTTGTGCCATAGTCGTGCTCCGGTGCGAGATGTTTAATCAACTAGAAACGTGCCTTGTCCAGTCGACTGGACACTCGCCGTGACTTGTCCAGTGGGACTGGACACTCAAAGTGGGACTGGACACGACTGGACACTTGCCATGCGTTGTCCAGTAGGACTGGACACTTGTAATGCCTTGTCCAGTGGGACTGGATACTCTAAGTGGGACTGGACACGACTGGACACTTGCTATGCGTTGTCTAGTAGGACTGGACACTTGTAATGCCTTGTCCAGTGGGACTGGACACCCGTAGTGCCTTGTCCAGTGAGACTGGACACTCGAAGGGCTTTTTAATCACATCGGGTTGAGCAGCCTCATTTTACATTTCGTTTTAGGTGCAGAGGTAGGCATCCCACTAGGAGGAGACCGGCTGTTAGGAGAAGCTTACATGGCGTGGGCTGGCGACAGAGCGGAGGCATACCGCTGGCGGAGCGGTACGAAATCGACGAGGATGGCAGTGACGATGATGGAGGCCTTCGAAATGATATGGCGATTGAAGCGAGGTGATCTATCTTAGTGGCGATGCTTTGTGGGAGCATGATTTGCGCTGGGGCTTAGGCCCAGGCTGGATACAGGGAGCCATGGCATACCTGCTATAACGGCGCTTGAGTATGGGCGAGGTGGAAGGCGTGAAACTCGAAAGCGCTGAGACGTACAAGCAAGGCCGAAGGAACATCGGAAAGTTTGTCAATCTGTGATTGAAGTCAGCGTCTATGATCCGTACCTCTAGCTCTTGAGGCGCCTTTGCTGCTGCAGTTGCACACCTCTCTAAGACAGGGTTATTGGCGGCCACTTTTCCGGACCACCTTGCTCCCGTTCTCGGACGGGTTTTCTGTCGCTGGCGGTTCGGGCCCCTGCATCTTGTAAGGAACAAGTCCCACAGATTCGCCCGGATTAAAAGGGCTCCTCTGGTCGTATGTTGATCATCCGGGGCCGATCGCTGGAGCTCTGGTGGGAATTGCGATCGATATTATAGCGAGGTTGTAGCCTGTTGAGTCTGCTGCGGCGGATCCGACTAGAATTCCGGGACGGAACGTTGACTGTTGAGATAAGGGGTTTGTTGCTTGGTGCAGCTCGCAAGCCATGGGTCTCGACCCCTGGTGGTCAAAATACGTGGACCGCACCATAAAGTCTCCAAATGCAGTGAAAACAATCGCCGCGTGCATCTGAAGCGTCCCCTACCAAAAGTTGCACGTCCCCCTTCTATCAAACATGACCTATCAAATGGCACCTATCGATCCATCACAGAACTAACATCATGAAGTTTTTCGTTATGTCCCTTCCGTCCGAGTGTGCTCTTCACGCGGAGATTGGATGACGGGTAACGAGGAGTGGTATCTTAAAATGTACGGGGGTACACTATGTCGATTGCAAATGCTTGTGCTAAGATATGAAAGTAATCCTTATCAGAAGATGTCCAGGTTTACCGGTGTTTCCAGTGCACCACATTTATAAGCGTAGCATTAGTCGTGCACTATAAGCTTTACATCGCCGCACCGCATTCGCCGCTATCAAAAAGAAGTCAGAGACAACAGATTGGCGGGCTCACCGGGCCGTACCTCATTATAATTGCATATTGTCGGTATCGCGAGAGGAACGAAGTTGAAATACTAAGTCCAGGAGGGCAGTGAGGCGGGAAATTCTCACCTACAAGGTTGTGGTGCTGAAGCCCTCTTATTTAAGTCTCCCCTGGCGTCTGCTTTAACCAATTTGACCAGCATCCAACAAGTCTAAAAACCTTGATCAGCAATTCCCTCCTACGGTTGAGCAAAATGGTCGATAGTCTCGATCCAAGGACGGCCGCGCCACAGCCAAAACGAAACCGCGCCTACACCAAAACCGAACGATGAAACCTTCCGCTCAAGGCATTGATCCATAGAACAAACTTACGAGACAGACGGATACGGCAACATACATTTGGAAGAAGGAGGCGGTAACAGTCACGCGGGGAAGACGACCTGGAGGCCATGATGCGACTGCTAACTATCCGCGTTAAAGCTAAACGAGAAGAGACAGAACCGGGGGTCCTAAAAAGATTGGGTGAAAAACAAAGTGAAGGAACGACGGCGTGAGACGCGAGACTGAGAACTTCCTGTAGTCAATAGCTATGTAATTGTCCTAGAATCCCTTAACCTTTCTCCCTTACCAAGGCTCCTCGAGCCCAGTCGGAGTCTCACGAGTCATTCCATTCCTCACTATGGCCGAAAGTGGGAAAATCTCCAGAAATGTACTCGCTTACCTGGTGGCTATATATCCAGCCGGGCCCCCAACCCCCGTCCTGCGGCAGGTGGTCCTTACGCACTTGTCGTAACCTTGTGCTAACCACTCGTGCTGACCAGGACTTCCGAAGCGATGGATATGGCCGGAGTCCGTCTGCTTCTCTACGACGGCAGGCGGGGTTCTCATAAGTCACACGGGGCGCGCAGGCGGGCTGCCGCGGCAAGTATACCTTTGGTTGAATCGTCTCAGGAGCGTTAGGAGCCAGCATCTACATGCTGAGAAGAAAGCATGGATGGATTTTGCAGGAGCAAAGGTAGATAGAGGCTGGGGTCATGCTCTCGCTGAATTGATCGTTTATCTCCGTTCGAGCCGCCGCTGCTCCCCCTGCTGTGAAGCCCAGAGAGGAATTGCGCTGGGTTGTCGATAATAGTGCTCCCGGTCGACCTGGCGTGATTGGTCGGCCCCACCGAACCTTTCTTGGCAGGGCGGCCACGGATGACAGTGCGTGCAAAGAACCCACGCGCCGGAGGGAGGTACTCGACACCACGGAGCTGGTCGTCACTCGCAGGCCCCAAAACCCACTCCACAACACCACGCACCCCATAGCGCGACCGGATAAGTACCCGTAAGTTCAGATCTGGCTGACGGACCAGGGTGTGACTTACATTACCAAGATGTTAACTACACAGTTTCGCCCAACCATCCGTCGTATACTTCTTTGAGATGTCAGCCAGCCGGACGAACTGTCAAACGGTTTACGTACTTGAAGAAACTACAGTCATGAACAAAAGTGCCTTCCTCTTTGCACTTGCAAACTCGAATTATGTGGCATGCTCCGCATAGTGTCGATTTTACCAATTTGAACACAGTATACTTTCAAATGCCATGAAGTCGACTGACGGAATGACGGTTGTACCGGAATCCGCCAGGGGTTCCCCGGCAACCTAAGCCCATAGCCAGGGAACTCTTGGAATCAGGCAGCAAGGCACAAATATGACGTGGTATGTCAAAACCGGGAACTCGAAAGTGATTAGGCAAGCCTGACCATACGCTTGGGTAGGCGGCGCCGATGTGCATGTAGGCGGCTCGCAAGTAAATACACGTTGTTCGGTCGAAGGTTCTGGAAACTCGGTTCCCCTTCCATGCTGTGACGAAATGGGGACCTTTTGCGGTCACCATCATAAACACGACGCCCTTACTCCAAGATTCCAGAAGACTGAAGTTCATGCCACGTGACTTTATGCGCAGCGGAGGGGTCCCGATTTCATCGCTTGCCTTTGCGTTCTCGCGGGACAGCCGAGATTGACAGGGCCACCTTCTCTCCGAGTTTATCCAGCCTACAAGCGTCCATCTCATGATGAGTGAGCGATCTGCGCCGGCCCGGTCCGTCCCTAGCCCTGCTTGGTTCGTGCAGGATTGAACTAAGTTCGGTGGTCCCTGTTAGTGTCGACGACATCGTGCCTGGAAGCGGGGCCGAGGCTAATTATAGTATCCTCCCGGACGATCGGAGGCTCCCGTGAGGCCTGTGATCCAGCATGTGCACCACGACAATTGAAACTTTCGTCGCGTCTAGAATATAGCCACATCCCGGGCAAGGCCCAACTTCCCAACGCAGATACAACCGATCTCACCAGCAACGGGATGAAATGTTTTGCACGCGCGTCTTTATTCAGTAGCGGTTAAAATCAGCATCACCCTTCAGCTGTGCCATGCAGTAGGTTAATATTTGGGCCCGGAAATTCGGTAGTGTGAAGTCTGAGCTGCTGGTCAAACAACGAATTCCGTGGTGGCTTCAACATTTACTATCTAAGATTAGCCCAACCCCGTGGTGCCAAGGCCTTCTCCCGGCCCTTTCCAATGTATCCCGGAGCCTGAGATAAGGTAACCCTTTCCTTTGAAGCCTCAAGCACCCGACGATCCCATGCCCTCGTAAGCTTGGCGTTATAGCAGGCCCATAATCGAGGGAGAAACTGGACATCTTGGATACAATAGCGTCTAATTTCCTCCGAGAGGGGACGTGCATTGAATACTTCATAACTCCCACCACGTTCAGGCGCGAAAAGCTTGACACCCCTCTCTTTGGTGGCTTTCCAGTCATCCATTTCCATATATGTCATAGGAGCGTCTCTTTCAATGCATTTTGCGAGTCCGTTAACGTACTTCCTGCCAAATCCCCGCGTTGCCAGTTCCATTAGCTGCAGGTCCTGTATACCAGCGAGTCGGATCTGGAAGTGGCTAAACAGGGCATCCGAATCGTTCCGCACATCGAAGAAGATTTTCGGGATGGCCTCGGACTCCAAAATCTCTTTGAGGGTGCCACTATTAGTCCCACTGGTAGAGAAGGCCTTGTCGCGAAGAGTATGGATGTCGACGAGATAGGTCCGACCCGTGGACTGAACAAAAACTTGGAGAATGGATATGGTGCCGTGTCGAGAAAGTTCGACTCCTTCAAGGTCGACGTAGAGCGACGGGGGCGTTGTTGGCTGTTTATATAGAGTGTCCATAAGAGTGGAAACAGCTTCAGGCGAGTCAACGAGGCCGGAATTTGTAAGGCCGTCGAGCTCGACCCCAGCCAAGAGACTCGTGGCCGCGGCTAGGCTGTCCACGTTGCTCGTGATTTCGACAGGGGTAAAGGTTGCCATGATTATCGAGTAAATCGAGCCGCCGACATGCCACATCTTGGCCAGACACAAGGGAATAACAGCGTTTAAGTAGCAATTACATATCGGATGTAAACGGTGTTCTGGCGATATGGACGCCTCCCTTCATCATACTGAACTTCTGCCGTCTCGGCGTGCCTCGGCGTGTCTCGGCGTGCCTCGGCGTGTCTCGGCGTGTCTCGGTACTTCTCAGTGCTTCTTGCATATGGGGGAAAAACCGAAAACTTCGATGAATGACTTTCGACCCTTCGTGGCCCTCCCCTTATGCCCTCTCAGGCATCGTCGTCCCGAAAGTAGGGATTGACCACGAGACGATATCATTTTGCCTCCTGCAAGCCGAGGTTCTCAGCCCTGGAGATTCACGACATCGCCATTTTAGGGTGGTATTGATTAGCGGGGACGATACTCCCCCGAGGAACCCGCGATCCGGGTGAGTCTCGTGGCGCTGCCATTCCTCTGGAGGGTAAGCACGCCCTCGGAGACAAAGTCTCGAGAATAGTGGTGTCTATACATATACCGTACCGTTACGATAAAATCCCTATGACTACTAGTCATCCCGTTTATCAAGAGGTGCACTGGAGGCGATGATGATGGAGAGACGGGCGCCGCGAACCTAATAGGCGGACAATCGATTATTTGTTAAAGCGCGTGGTAGTTCCCTCCATGTGGCTTCCACGCCTTGTGTGATCTCCCACGTGAACTTGAGGTGGACGAACTAGAGTGATTGGGGGCGCTTTTCCCGTTCCACTGCCCCGCATAACCACGCGTCCTAAAATCAAGACCACGTCTGAACGCGGAACAACAGGTGAATTACCCCGAAGTTAGAGCATCATATTCAGCCCCGGCCAGTCTTCTGACACAAATGGTGTCTTCTCATAGGACAGGCAGCCTGCGGGAGGCGCGCCAGTACGACCGGTCCAATGACTGCTCTGCACGCCGCAGGCCCTTTTCGCGGTCGGAGAAGGCGCTGCGGAGCGCGCGCAATTCCAGCAACGCCCTCTAAACCCTACTCAGCTAATTTTCAGGCTCAGGCACGGCAAGTTGGATCCCACGATGCCAAGCCCCTGGAACACCGAGGTGCTCCGCAAGTTCCACACAACCGTGGGAGCACTATACGCTACCCGCCAAACCCTGTCGGCAACGTCGCATACCGCGACGACTACCGGCTAGATGACGAGACGGCCGGGCGCTACACCATGAGGTTCCTTGACGAGCTTCAGATCGCCGGTCACGTCGCCTTCCTCGCCCATTCGCAGGAGGGAGCACACGCAGTCTCTGCCATCTGCGTTGAGGAGCGGTCAAATACTATCGGATGACGATGATAAAGAGGATCGATCTGACGACGGCTTTCCTTCTCTAAGCAGGGTTACGGCCTCCAACGCACCGGGAGCAACACGAGAATCGGGAGCGCTGATTACTCCAGGCAGCCCTGGTGAGTAACGTCAAGTTAACATGTCGCGCTTTCCGTCAGCTAACAACGTACTGCCAGGCGGTCTAGAAGAGAGCCCTGATAATGTTGACGATGCCCCTCGTCAAGTCCAAATGGCCAATGACATAGAAGGCGGCAGAGTGGCTTCGCCAAGAACTTAAGAAGAGACATTCGAAACTCCTGTCATCACCATGCCCGAGGACGAGGATGAGGGCGCGGAAGAGGTAGGGGAAGAAAAGGAGGATGATTATCAGCTTCATGCTGCCTGTCCTCCTCTCATCAATACCAATGACTCTGGCGTATTAAGAAGAGGGCCAGGCGTTAGCGGCGCAGGTATCACTAGTGAGTTCGATACGGCAATATCTTGCCAGTAGCTTTGCAGCCAACTAACAGTTTCTGGCCAGATCGTTCCACACTTATTACATTTGGTTTCCCGTAGACATATGCGAGATCGGCATATGCATCGTCTGGATCGCCGAGCCTTGACGTCTCTTTTCACCCCATTACCATTTTCCCTCCCTTGCTTCTCGCGGGTTTGCTTCCTTTCGATAACCAACTTCCGGAACCTCTCCATGATTTCAAACTCAGCGTCAAAGCTGTCGCTTCCTTTCTCGGCTTCGAGGTTCTCTCCTCCGTCCTCCACGTTAATATTTCCATCTCCATTCCCTGTGCCAACATCATCTGCCCCCCCCATCATCCTCGCCAGCTTTCTCATCTTCCTCCTTCCTGTCTTTGCTGTCGTCGGTAATCCGAGGCCTCGGATGTGATCGGTCTCAGGGGTCGATGTCGGTTTTGTCGCGCTGCCGTGTCCGTCCCGCCGTGCCTGGATGGAGACTATTGGCCATTTTGGCGTAGTTGTTGAAGTTACTGGTCATGAAGTTAGGTATCATGCAATATCGTCGATGGAGCGGGTGGCAGTGACTTATATAAGAGGCGATAGGTTGACGATCTCTTGGTTCTATCTCAACTTCGGTCCCAAGATATATAACGTGCGGTTATATCGAGGTACAGACCAGTGAACCCCCAAGACAACGTCTCTAAATTTACTTGTAGCGCCAATTAAAGTGCGGGCACGCAAAGCTCATCGCCTGCCGCCCAAATTACAGAAGGTCCGCAAAGCCTGCCGCGATACCAGAACTTGAAGCAGCATAAGGAACGCGTGAAAAAGCGTAACCCGAGACTCCATGTACTCGCCCCTTATATTTGACTAGACTAATTTAACTAGAAAGACGCGTATATCCGCCCAACCCCAAGCAAGCACAAAGAACGAGGACCCTCCCCCTGGAAGAAATGGGCCTCTTCATCCCACAAAGCGCAGGGCTAAAGCAACCACATCCTGCAGCCCCATCCGTTCTATGTTGGCTGCGTCCGCGGGGTTTGGCTGGGCCGCCTGCTGTTGAAGCGGTTGGACTGGGTTGTCGTCCGGGATTCGCGGCTCTGTCTCCGACGCTCTATATATCGGAGGTAGGAGATGAGGCCAACGTAGCGGTAAAACGTAAGGACAGCTGAGTAATGTCCAGATGCTTCTCTGCAACATTCATCTAGTATTTCCGGCTCATCTTTTCCTCCAATCTTACCAACATCTTTAATACAGATATTGCAGAAAAGATGTCCTAAGAGAGTGAGTAAGAGGCTTGTATATAAGGACGTGAAGAAACACTTACCGCACATCATCGCTACGAGTGAAAAGACCTTTCTCTTCAGGCAAGAAGAGCAATCCATATACCCACTAATTCGGACTAGTCCTTGTTCTCCAAAGGATCTATGGCGACTGCAGACCGTGTGCTTGGAACAAGTCTCGCAAATCACCTTTCTTGTTAGCATAAACGCGTAGATATAGGTAGGAATCCTTACGCAGCCGCAGGCTATGAGAGCGGATGCGGACGTCTCTGCTACGCCCTCCTGCCATTGGATAAACCGCATACAACGGGCGCAATGCATAGATATATCCCTATCACGGAAAGGAGGAATGACATCGGCTCGTCTGGTAATAGGTGTAAGTATAAGTCCTTGGTGTGCCATCACGATAATAAGAGGTAATCGCGACTTCGGTGTAATTCGTTGTGGTTATAAGAGACTCTAGAAGGAGAGATAGGGGAGAAAAGGAAAAGAACATAGGGAGAGCGGGGTGTATTATTTATACGTAGAGGTCGTAGCATATTTGCTCAAGGTACTAATTACTAAGGTCTGGATTCAAAGCTGTTAGCTTTGTTCGTGTATGGGGTGGGCTAGGAATATACCGCAAATTCGTTTGGACCTGAGAAAGTTGGTCGCATTCGTAGTACAACTCTGCCTTGGAAGCAGTGGCGTCCTCCCACTTTAGATATAGGACACGGTCGTAGATAGACGGAAGGTTCTGGAAGGAGAACTCTTTCTATTTGTGCCACCCATATGGCAGTACCCACGTAATCATGGGAGGTATTGCCACTTTTCAGACGTGTCGTGTCCGGCGGACGGTTCTCGCGTTAAAGAACGTCAAGAATTGACAGTTCTATCGTAGGTGTAAGATAGTTAGATAGAGCGTAATAGTTCGGAACGACCGTCCTTTTTATTACTAGCGTTTCTGAATTCCCATATCGGACGAGCCTGTCTTTAAATAGAGGCGATAATAGAGAGGTGGGCGCATGGGTGGACGCGTGATAGGAGTAGCCCCCGAGCGGGTATGCACACTTGCGAACGGGCGATTCTCTCACCTGCCTGGACAACGTTACGGCGCATATCACTATCGTCACTTCGTTGATAAGTTCCCGTTGTTATTTATATATCTCCGATTGCTTTTGTCCCTCTAGAGCAAGAGATTTCCATTCTTTAGTCCGGCCCGAGGCGTTCGACCTCGTGATAACCGACCGAAAAAAGAAATAGCTAGCTATTTGAGGTTAATGGTGGATGGCGGCGTAGGATCCACCCCTCCCCTTCCTTCCGGTTTACGATGATTCCTATACCTATATCGCCCCCTTCACCCAAATCCACGACACTAAAGCAGCTAGAACGCTTCATACCAAGTGCCTGTTCTACGCCAAACACCTCGGTCTTTTCCCAACACCTCCACAATTTGAGATAATCTTCCAGTAATTGTCCATGTTCAAGCCCAACACCTAACTTCCCAGGCTCGAGCACCGCATGAAGATGTCTGACATGCTGCGAAGACATCTGTCGAAAAGCCGTAGCCGCCTCTACCATACCCGAGGCGTTTAGGCTTTTGAGTATATTCCACCTCTCTATGGTTGTATCGTATGCGGCACGAGGGCTTTGCAGCATCCAACCTATACTCATTCCACCCCCTGAGACCGGCTCGAAAGGGTATGCTGACAGACGTGCCAGCAGAGTCGGCGCCTCGGGCCCCCATTGCTGCCCGTGGTCAGCGGCATGGATAGCGGAGACGGGAGAATGCGGCGGCGTCGAGATCTTAGGGTCCCGTTGCTTCCGAGATTCGGGAGGCTAGACAGCGGAGGGATCGGATGTCGAGGTTTCGGGGCTAACAGAGAAAGTCGACGGCTCGAGCGTCGTTCGCTGAGGTTGTGGCGTAGAGGTTTTGGGACTCCGTTGCCAGGGGTCAGGGGCACGGGCAGTGAATGTTGACGGCTCGAGCGTCGTTCGTTGAGGGCGCGGCGTCGAGACTTCGGGCCTGGGGTCGGGAGCGCCAGAGACTGTCGACGACTCGACTATCGTCTGTTGACAGCTAGGGTAGGTCGCTCGAGGCCCCCCCGAGCGGCGTGCAGAAGGGGTTGTGGGGCTGACTTTACGTCTTTTTGGTTCAGGGCCGGAAGTCATATCGTTCGCAAGCGGCACCGGCGGCGCCATAGGGTTATTATAGAGACATATCAGGTCGTTGACGAAGACGAGAGGGTCGTGCTCCCACAATTTAAGACATATCTCTATTCTGCGTGTGAGCATGTTGAATGAAGTGTCTCTGATATAACCTACCGCTTAAAGCCTGGCTTGCATATTCAGACGACGTTTCTAGGAGAATTCCCACATAACTTGTCCAGTACGGCAAAAACGGGGCTTCCTTGAGAAATTTAACAGCTTCATCATAAAGATCGGATTTTGATATCTCGCGCCATTCGCTTGCAGTAAAGTACCGGGCTAGTGCGACCGAGGCAGTAACCGGAACCTTATCTCTATGTAGCGGGGACTCTACGTCCTTATACCGATACTGAGCGGAGAGCAAGACAAGTTCTCTAGGGCGACGGTTGTTAGTCGGTATCTCATCACGTCGCGCACGGTCGAGAGCACGTTCAGCTAGTTGATGGGGCAATGTTCGTTTTCGTTTCCGAACAGGGTCGCAACGGTGAAAAATACCCTCTGCCAATTTTGAGGTTAAGCAAAAGTCGGTAAAATGGTGTAGAAAAAGAAAGTACGGGTTTACGATGACCTATCGACCCTTTTATTAGACGATATGGCCTGCTCCTGGCGATATAGCCTGACCCGACTTATTAGTCAACATTCGGGTGGTCCAGACGAATCTGTTGGAGCTAGAGACGCTGGCAGAGACGAGAGGATGGCGGCAAGAAGAGCAGGATGGAAAGAAGACCTGAGATAGCGTGCGGTTAGGCCAGCCGCGGGAGATAACTAGGGGCTTGCTCTTTAAGGGAATCAGACGTACCGGTTATACCCAAACTGAGAAAACGACCCTCTACCGGATCCAAGCACAGCGCAGTTTCACGGCCAGCTTCCGTCCTATTCTATCAAGTCCTATGTGACGGGGTCTCGCGAGCGCACAGGCGGCTTTCTTGAGGCAGGCAGTAGCACGGATGAAACTATTAGATTCACCGAGCTGGACTTAAACTATGTCTGTCATCTCCGTTCCCTCTCCATATCCCCCAGTCAACTCTTCTGTGCTATTAGACACAGACCTATCCGGCCCGTCCGAAGCCTGTGCTGCTCCGAAAGGTCGGGAACCCGACTCCTGTGGATCTGCGTTCCGTGTCTTGGAATCTGCGTCCGGCAGGGCCTCCTTGTTAAAGAAGATGCGCTTGTCGAAGAGGAGCCACGCCCTGGCGCCGAGCTTCTTAAGGCGCTTCCGGATTTCTCCTACCCACGGTAAGATAATCTGGACGAAGATTGTGACCAGTGATAGAGCGCATTGAACGGTGAATGATGAGGCCGTGAGTACCGAGAGTGCTGATAGGATGGTCAGGAGCACGGAAACCGCAAAGCAGATGCCGTTGATTACTATCACTGTAAGTAGGCGTCGTCTCGCCGTTATCTTCTTAGACCGGATGTAGCACGAGAAGATAAATATGGCGCCGGGGCCTATACAAAACGCGCACCATATCCATTCGTGAGGTCCGTCCGTGCCTGCCAGTATCACACCAAGCACCAGGAAAGCCGCCAGGGCAAGGAGCCCCACGCCTATAACGGCATAAACGAGGATGTCGTGCTCCTCTAGAAGGAGGACACCGCGGGCCATGGCATACCCCGAGGTAAGAACCTATAAACAAATAAGCAAAGCCCATATAAAACATATGGCACTAATACCTGGACTGAGAAGACTGATAGATATATCATGCCTTTCGATATGGCAAGCCATTTGGGTGCGTCCTGTGATAAACTAAAAAACACGACTCCGAGTACTAGTAGCACAATCCAGAGCAGGTCGCGTAGCCAAACGAGCCAAGTAAAATTTGCATCCGCTACTTGGCGCGGCTTCATGTGCAACTGGACCGTGTAGGATACCTGAAGGACAGCTACAATGATAAGCATGGCAAGTACACTAGTATCCATTGTGAAGCGGGGGGTTGATAAGATGGTAATTTGAGATAATGGGCTTTAGGGGCATACAAGTCCCTTTATCCCCGCCTCTAATAACATCGAAGTCAGTACGAGAAACTTACCAGAGGGAAATAGGGGTACCTGATATACCGAATCTGGGAAGCGGCACGTGTAGAAAGTCCCTCTGGCCTATAGGACCCCCGATCTATCTGGATCCGGTCAGGATTGCGACGCAGAGTGGGGGGCGAGTCGCTAGCTGCATGGGCACTTCGTCTTTCTTCGTATGTGTCCTCCCGGAGGAGTCCTAGGGAAAGTGAACGCGGCGTGGTCTCACGCTCGTTGGTTCATATAACCCGAATTAGAGTGAAGCAAACACGGCATCGCGGTCGAGAAACGCGAGCCCCAGGGTACAAAAGCGCTCGTCTGAAATAAAGGGAAGCAGGTGGGGAGTTTGATCTCGCTCATTGGTTTCTGCGTCATCCTCCATACGGTCCAGCCCCACCCTAGACCCTCCTCCCTGCAAATGCAAATGAAAGGCTTCCCGGCGAGTTGTCGTTCATATGCTTTCCAGATTTAGTATATCCGGTACCCCTATTTCCGTCCTGGTAAGCCCCCCTCTAACCTCAATATTAAAAGGGTTTATATGCTTGGAAATGCCACCGGTAAGATCTCTCTCCTACTACTTCTACTCAACTCGGAAGGATTCTCCTACGTCAAGCGCTTCTAGCCATTGCAAGATGTCTTACTATCCATTCCAGCCAGGTTCTTCTTTGCAAGACGGGTATCCTCCTGCCTCTGACAAGAAAGCCTCCGCGCCCTCGGTGGTCCCAACGGTTAGGTCTCTGTTTTCGAATTCTGGACAGCCGCGTGTTCTAGAGACGACGAATGATGCGTGGCAGCCGCAGCCCGATACGCCTGGCAAGTCACCGTCCATATCCCACAGCCCTTTACATCCTACAGTGTGCCCCGAGGCCGCATGTCCAACAGGCTCTGTTCACCCACCGCGGTATAACTGTGCTCCCGATGAGAAACCATTCTCTCCCCCTGATGGCACTATTCACCTTCCCTCGACTGGACCACAAAGACCGAGGGCTGCTCAGGTATGTCTAACCGCCCCTGTGTCGCTGAGGCCACAGCTAACTTACGTACAGGCCTGCGAGAATTGCCGAGCTGCTAAAGTGAGATGCTGCGGGAAACGCCCGTGCGAGAGGTGCCAAAAAGACAGACTGAAGGGCAGGTATAAGGCACGATCGTAAGTTGGCTGGGTGTGTATTTATGAGATGCCAGCTGAATTACCTATAGGTATATTAAAAAGAGGGGCAAGTCTGTCGTCGACCGTGTAAACAAATACCGGAACATGGCCAACCAGAACCAAGCGGCATTGGAGCGTATGGAACACAAGATAGGCTGGCTTGAGGCTATTGTGACCTCCCTTCTCGAACGACACACGGTACCGATGAACTACACAATGGGCACTGAGTGCGTTGATGGCCTAGGTACGACGGTGTGGGATGCAGAAGTATGCTCAGTTATACCAGTGAACCCCGCCGGTCCGGTGGCCATGGGATATGGCGGCTTTGGTATGACGGAGTCATAGGGTCGGATACGCAGGCGGAGAAGCAGAACGATGTTACGACTAGGGATGCCAGCTCTCCCGTTTTTCGTTCGGAAAATCGACTTCTTTTGCCTTAATCACGGGAGCAGAGGTATGGAGTGCTGAGCTCTAGGTATGAGGTCTTGCTTGGAGAGTCGAGGGGGTCTCTCTTGGGAGAGTTGACAAGGGTAATTGGAAGTTCTGATTGTGGGGCGTAGGTCTAGGGGGTGGATTTCTAGCTAGTTATATTTCAACTCCTCCGTTAAAATAAACGTCAGGTACGCGAAACGAGATGCGGCAGACGAAGAAGCATGCATGCCGTTTAAGCCCAAACCCACGAACATCATCATGAACCGCGATAACACGTACGACACGTCCGTTGGCAAAAACGGACCGGCCACTTAAATTCTTTGCCGCCTAACGAGCCAACATGCACTCTCTAATACTCGCCTACATCAGTCTCCAACAAATGAGTAGCGGGGAAAGAGCATGAGGTACGTAGTGCGGCAATGCCCGTTCACGGCACACGCGATGTTCCGACACTAGCGCGAACTTGGAAGCAAGTTTCTGGTACTTACATTCGGGAATTTAGAATGTGCTGGCTTTTATTGCAACCACACCTGCTGTAGAGACGGGGTGCACAAGGCTAGCGCCAAATGTCATTTCTAAGTAAATCAAATACGACGTTTAAAACGCGAAATAGATGTTTTTTGATTGCCGATACAAACCAACCCGGGCCTTTACCTCCGGAGGCGGGAGGTCAAGAACGATACGCAAGCGGCGTAAACACGCCATTTTTGGCTATAGATGCAATTTTCACATCCTTTAGGCTTTGATGCTACGCAAGAAGAAAAAACGCGACGAGGTCCTGCCGGAACCGAAGATGCCCCGGGCAACCGCCTCACCCCGCCTCCACCGTCGCATCGACCCCCGCCGAGACCACTTCCGTCCCCCACGCCCAGTTCAGTCTCAGTCTTAGCCTCTACCTGCGAACTCAGGCGTAACCGAGAACGCGCGGCCCTCACCACCACCATATCAGATCCACCTGCCGCACTTGGCGATACGGCAGCCTAGCCATAAGATCTTATCCCTCCGCTGGTCTATCATTCACGTCAACTCGTCCTCGTCGTCGGCCCTCGCTTTCTCAAGTCGCCCGACCGGGTAGTACCTGTTGACCCAGAGCAACCCGTCCATGGCAATCCTCCGGCAGCGGTGGACCGTCCTCAGCCAAGCCAGAGAAGGCTTCTGACTCGTGCTTAGGGTCAGCGCCTAATAACGACCGTAGCGTATTAGGGCTTCCAGGGGAACGCCCGCTCGATGTATGCCATGCCCCGCTCTGCAAAAAGGAACGTGAGGTGGTAGATGAATACCAGTGTGACGTTCAAGGACCCATCTCTATACAAACGATCAAAAGCAAAAAAAGACTTAAGGAATCGCTTATAGGGGAGCCGTTTTTGGCTTTATGAGCGAAAAACTCGACATCCGCCTGAAGACCTTCGATGCCCGCCCGAAAACCTTCGACGCCCGTCTGAAGACCTTCAATGACCGCCTGCTTAATGGGCTACCGCTCGATGATTTGAACACCACACGCGTGTGCGAGACGGGCTCGGGGGTTTTCTGGCTTACAACGTTCTCTATGGCGGAAGGAAAGTCTAGGCCTTCACCTATCGGTGACAACGACTCCGTCGCTTTCCTGGGAGGGGGAGTAGGCTCAGAGACCATCGGCACGAGGGCCTCCTCAGCGAGAGTAATGGACTGACAGAGCGTTGTAAGAGAGGCGTTTTGCAAAACTGCGCTGAGCGGGACGGCGAGGCCCTCCTTCCGACATTCGACGACGAGATTATCGACGAGGTGAGCATCCCCTCCAAGTCTAAGGAAGCTCTGGGTTCCAGTAATGGTTTTTGGATCGACGTTTAGAAGACGCCCCCAGATGCGCCTCATCCTTTCCTCCACGTGCGTGAGAGGAAGCGGCTTGATGTTAGGTGTCCTGGTCACCTCAGGACCTGCGACGGTCGCGACGCCAAGGAGAGCCGACTTAGACAGATTCCTAGCCATTTTCAGTAGCTTCTGTCGGTGGACTTTGAGAGAAGAAGTCAGAGGAAGGGTCCTTAATGGTATAAACGCAACAGGGAGCATATAAGACGGCATAATCGTGTGGAAAAGCGACTCGACCAGCTTCTTCACAATAAATATCCGCTCTTTAGTTATGGCCGACAGCGACGTCAAGTTCTCGTCTCCATCAAAATTTGAGCCAAGCTCGACAAACGCTGCAAGAACATCAGTGCCCTCTTTTGCCCTTATGGCGTCCACGACAACTTCCGGCTGCGTTCCTATGCACCGTCGGATATGCTGCTCGACTGTCGACAGGGGAATGACATTACCATTAACTGTGACGTCATCCCGACAGCTTGTAATGAACTCTATAGTCCCATCGGTCGTATACTGCACCCAATGTCCTGTTTTGAAGAATCGGTTGATTGGCACATAGCCATTCGTCTGCGCTGCAAGTAGTGTTTCTCTTGGCGTAGACCCCCCCGTCAGCTTATGTGCCAGCGTGGGACTTTCGATCACTAGCTCGCCGATCCGTTTATGGTTATCGAGTTGAATAATCCAAAATTTCCCGACGAAAGGCGGGGCGATGCGGGAGAGCTGATCTGGGTCGGAAACTTCTGTAACAGAGATGCCAAGAGGGCAGATATCAGCAGTCCCGTACGCGAGAAGAACGCGCGTCTTACCCGACCAGCGGGCCAGCGTGTCGGGGTCCAGTCGCCGAGTGCGGAAGCAGATAGTTTCAATCGTAGGGACCATCGAAGGGAGAAGTCTCCGAGCGAGAACGGGTGTGAGGTACGTCCAGTTCGCCTCGAGTTGCTGAATAGCGCCTGCTAGGTTGTTGGTCCTCTCCGGGGCATTTGGGACACACACACACCCTCCGTGGATCAGCGTCGTCAGGATCTCGGCGAGCGCGATGTCGGACGTAAATGCAGAGAGCTGAAGGACGCGGCTATTGGAGTTGATCCCTAGCGCTGGCCCCTGGGCAATAAAGGCTGCGCTTAGCGCCTGGTGTGTAAAGAAGACGCCCTTTGCTACCTTGGGTTTTGCCGATGAGCGAAAAAATATCATACACGCAGCCTGTCCCGCCTGCACAACCAAGCACTCCCTAGGCGACTGTTCTGAGAATAGTGCCTCGTTCACGATAACAAGGCTCGCCCCTTTCAAGTCGAAGTACTTTCCGGCGTTCACATCTGTCGCCAGGACAACAGTACTATTTAACTCCTTCACGATCCTCTGCCCAAGGAAAGTGTCATCCGTATCGAGCGGCACAAAGCACCCTCCGACCCTGAGAACTGCCAGAATTGCGACACTCGACCACAAACTCTTGCCTAGGATCAGGGGGACAGGTGATCCACGCTCAACGCCTAGCTCGGAAAGATGGTGCGCTAAGCAGGACACTCGCTGTGAGAGCTGTCTGTAGCAGAGATGTCCTTCCCACGAAGCGACTGCCGGCGCATCAGGGTCCTTCTTCACAATAAGTTCGATAAGCTCATGTACAGGCAATAACGGCTTAGTTTCTTCTCCAACGATAGAGGGTAGATGATGTGCATTGTCTTGGTCGCTTAAGGGGTCTATGTCACCCTCGGATCCTGCCACGACAATCGGTGTCTTGGCACATCTGAAGCTGTCGTAACCCATGTCGGGCAGCGGCATGTCTGCGTGCGTGGGCTCCTGCGTGTGACAACGCAGTTGCGTAATGGTCTCGAGCAAGAGATGTTCAAAGTTGGATACCCAAGCCACGATACGGTCCTGATGCCTTGATTCCCGGTTATATAGGAACTTAACGTTGGCAATCCCCTTGTCTATCGTGGTCGATATCTCAAAGAGTGCGACCCGCCCGACGCGTGACCCGATGTCTGACGCCCGTGAGCCGAGGACTTGCCCAGGGTTTGGGAGCTGCTGGAGTATATTGTTCCCCTCGACATGCTGGAGTGATCCGCCGTATGTGAAGACGATCTCGTAGGGCCAATCATGGAACTTTAGTTTCTCTACCTCAGGCCCTAGGAAGCGCGAGGCGAAGTATGCCCGACCCTGATAAGGTATCGCTTGTCGCATCTCCTTTATCTGGCAAAGCATATCGATAACGTCTTCAGAGGACTCCGGGTTAAGCCAAAGAGGAGATAATGTTGTAAACCAGCCGACCGTTTCGGCAATATCGATATCTGGGCCCCATGGTTCACGCCTATATTCCTGATTCCAGATTACTGGCGGTGCGCGCTCAGGGAAGGTCCGAAAGAAGGAGAGGAGGAGCGTGGCAAGATATATATCTGTAGAGTGCGCATAGAACGCCTCGTCACAGGCGGAGTGGAGGATATAGCTTGGTTCTGGCCCTAGAGCGAAGCTAACCTCCTCGGTATCACCATAAGCATTGCGCGAGTTTTCGAGGCCCCAAAAAGCGGAATCTCCAGGAATAGTCCTTAAGGGGGGAGCGAAAGAGTACTTGAGACTCTTTATTTCGGTCTCCTGTAACTTGTTCCACCTCTGGAAAGACATAGGTATGCCCGTGTAGAGGCTGCCGTTCTGCAAAAGTTCATTGAGGTCGTGAATAATGATGCGCCACGAGACATGGTCAACAACAAGGTGGTGGGCGACTAGATAGAGCAGATGTTGGTTGTTAGTACAGATCAGCTCCGCCGCAAATATGGGCCCTGTCTCAATATTGATTGACGCTTGTGCCAGTTGAATAATGCTTGTGACTTGGTCCCCCGTATTGACAAGGTGGCGACTAAAGTTATAAGAGCTAGAGACGTCTGCGAGGGTGCTCTGCATCCAGGTGCCATCCCTGGAATTGAATCGCGCACGGAGCATGGAATGATGCCCCACAATTGCTTCCATCGCAGCATGTATATCGTCCAGGCATATCTGTGCGTTGATTCTGACCAACATGCTTTGGTTAAACCGGTAGTCCCAGGGCTGAGTTACCCGGGCGTCGTAGTCGCCGCCTATGCCTGTTTGGAAGTACAGCTGTTGCATAGGCGACAGCTTAAAGTATGCCGTATTCCCTTCCGATATTGATAAGGTGTTCCTATTGTACGACGCCAAAAAAGCCAGGTGCGCGATGGAGTCACTCTGTGCAATGTCGTCTGTCGTTATTTGAATACCCTTGGATTTGCAGCCGGCCACTAGCTGCAGTGCCGAGAGCTCGTCGCCGCCAAGCTTCTTTAAAGAGAGGTTCATGCCGATACGGCCGGTTGGCACCTTCAGCACAGCGCTGAGTAGGTGTTGCAGAGCGTGCTCCATGTCGGTGGACGGCTCCTGGAGGTGGTCATAACTCTCAACACTAATAATTTGCTCATACAGGTCCTCATTCAAGTTCTGAATCCAGGTCTGGAGCCGCCTCCTGTTGCAGGCGCCAGATGGCATGAGAGGCATCCGCTCAATGATGATCCACACGGTAGGGATGGCTGTGATAGTGGTGGAGTATTGGAGGAGGCATCGAAGAGCTGGGACCTGGGATCTAGCGTAGTTCTGGTGATAGTGTGGCACTAGAACGATATCCCCTGGACTGGAGTTCTTAGAAGCGCTAAATTCGACTAGCGTGAGAAAGGCGACGAGCTTATTCTTGAAGAATCCGGCCGTTGGCTGTAATAGTGCTGCGTGGGTTGCCTGTGATGTTGACATTAAGAGCTCCTCGGTAACGAGCATGTCATCCGTAATAGGCCGCTTGGGATACCCTGACGTCCGGGAAGAAGAGTTAGACGAGTCAGAGACATTGCTGCTCCTCTTTGGCTCTATGCTCGAGACGTGGCTGCTCATATCATCGGACTCCCTGGAGGACGATGTGTTGGCCACTAGGTGGGGTCGAGATGGGTTCTTCGCAGGCAGGAGACAAGTCTGTAGTTCGGCGACTGTTCTACACCGTAGGGCTTCATTCCTGGTAAGGGCCATGCCCATCCTGGAGCAGGAGGTGACAAGCTCGTCTGCCGTATCGTCGTCTCCTCCTAGCTCAGTGAAGGAGTCGCAAAGGAGGACTTCGTCTCGATTAATCCCTAGGACGCCCACGATTGCCGTTATCAGTTTCTCCGACATGGGCTGCTTGAATGCTGACGCCATGGTGATAGGCCGGAAGCCTGGGCTTGCATCGCTCGGCGGGTTTCTCTCGTCGCTCTCTACTACTCCCGCTACTGCGAGTTGGGGATTTCGGTGGGAGGGGGGAAGCGCCCACCTGTCTGCAGCTGGTCCACGCATCCTAAAAATTCGTCGCAAGTGCGACGGGGAGGACGCGAGTCTCTGTAATGAGTAACCCTGCCGCTTCTACGAATGATGACATCCTCTATCAGGCGCGCCGAGAACCTAGAATCTGGATCCAGGTGGATATAGAAAGCGTAAATACCGTTGTCAGACAAGTGAAGCGGGCGTTAGCTTGACTAATGAGACTCTATTTCGTGAAGACTGTATCATATGACGATATTCTTGGCAGTAGGGGGGGTTGGGTTTTGTCCCCGCCAAGGATGTCGTCATGCAAAAGAGAAACTAGCTCACGGAACAGAATGTCATTGGTGGAGTTAGCGCCTGTGTCCGGGCATTTTTGGTGTGCATGTCTCCCACTTCAATATCCAGGTTCCGGAAACCAGGATTACAGCGCTAGACTCGCTTTGCTAAGTGGTCAGCCACTCAGGGGCCTTGCCAACCCCTGTTTCCCCACGCCCGACAAACTCCCTGGAGGCCAGAATATAGTCCTGCGCTACTGTACGTATTATTGAACATGATTGCATTAGTGGGGCCAAGCGCTCTTGTCTCCACGGGGTGCAATTCACATCCAGGGTCCCGGATCCAGGGTCCCAATGCCTCTATCATGGACATGTCCAGTTTCGCCAAGTAGTTACAGCAGTGTGCTACAGTGTACACAGTAACCACTTGGAAAAAGGGGCTTATTAGGCATAGGGCAAGGGATCCTGGATCCAGGAATATGATGAAAAGGACCCCGTGGGGACAAGGCGCTTGGCCCACTAACGCAATTATGTCGAATATATCGCAGGACCATATCCAGTTTCCAGGGTTCGGTACCCAGGGAGCTCCTTGAGCGGGGGGAAGAGGGGCTTGGGAGGCCCCTGAGTGGCTGAGCTACAGTCCTGGATTTTGAAACATGGGAAGTGGAAGACAATGACACCCTCGCAGTGTTACAGTGAAAGGCGGAATGGGTGTCGCCAATTTTTCAAATGATAGCTTGTTAGTGCTGCGGGGTATGCGTTATTCCTGTATCCTGTTTTGTGTCGATGTGGTAGGTGAATGTGTGTATTCCCCACTGTAATTGGGACACATGTGACATACCCACTTGTTATTGGAGAACCTGATTCAAGGCCCAAATCCTTGCTAGTTCGACAATGCAACCGCATGAGCCACTTGCGCGGATGTCGCCGGCGAACCAAGTGCCACGGGCCCCAAGCCATATTTCACATCCCGTGCTGATCGCAGAATAGTAGTCCCCGCTAGTCCCCCAGCGACCCATCCTCGCATATCACGGCATCACCAGCGCCTTCTCAGTACATTCCATTCTAGGAGCCCGATACCACTGTCCGTATTAGATCACTACACGATGCAAAGTCCCTTTCCTAGGGATTCTTCGTATCATTTTTATAGCAGGGACGACTATAGCATGTGGTTCACCTACCGTGGAAGCCGGTTTAGTTTGTGAGAACGTTAGGGCGGGAAGGATCGCATGTTCGGAGAATGGACGGCCCGGGGAGGAGACTGCTTTATACCCATGCCCGTGGCACGTGTGCCCCGGAATTAACCTAGCGGGACGTACCCGAGGCCCGTTGCCTCTTACGCGCCTTGTCGGAGGACTCGTGAGCCGCGGATGATAACATAACGCTATTTTGTTCTGTTTCTACATACAGCACTGCCACGATGACTGCCCATCCCCTGAGCCCTGACACGCCTCCCGCAATCGGGACACTGATTACCTACATGTCCTTCGCTGTGGTGTCTAGAAATGTGCTTTCTAAAAGCGTCTTGTGTCCCATGGCATTTCCCGCAACAGGACCACTTCTTATGTTGCTCCAGGGTTCTAGGATGGCCAACCTGAAGACAAACTTCGCACATATCATAGCTATGATCCTGTCGGAGGTGGAGAGGGAGTCTGTCTTCCTGGTGCTGTTGTTGACATTCATCGCATCCGCTTGTTGGGTGTGCTGATCGGGTATGGCCGTCCATCTCGAGATCCGAAGTAGGGCACCGCAGACACGCCACAAAGCTACGGCGAAGTTCAAGATGTCGTCTGAGCATTCCCGCCACGATCTTTGCAGGACAGACTGGGCATTTTTGGTACTGTTGAGCGTGCACGTAGGCAGTTTGAACCTCAAGATCCGTGATAAATCGTTCAGGACCCCTGCAAAGTAGATGCTGTTCTAGATGATGTATGCGAGCTTCACGATGCCCTTCGACAGATCCTTCACATGCATAACACTACCACCATCCATTGTGCTGTCAGAAGTTGGTCAGGGTTCTTGAGTTCGTTGAGCTTCTGTAGTTCCAAGTGTTCTTTTGCAGAGACTTTTCCGATCCTTCCAGTTGGGGACGCTCTTGGGAACCTCCATGAGATGAACGACGCGTCAGTTGGAGGTCGTAGAAGATGGAAGTTTCTGTGGAATATGGGAGCGACTTCCTAAAGAATTTGGCCAATCTAGCGGGCTTCCACAGCTGCCCCCCTTGCACGTATATCAGATGGTGGAGGCGAGGGCGGCGGCGCCCCTATTTATAGACAAAGGGATCACTTATTGCCTCATAACCTTGCATGCGCGCCTCAGCGCTTTTGAGTTCTACGCTTTCCACCGCTTCCATCCTCCCATGCGCTGCGATGGCAGGTACGTCACGGTCTCCCTGTGTCTCCATGAGGTAGCGCATCACTGGAAGCTTACCCTTTTCCGCTGTCACCTGCAACGGGATGCGTTGGTCGCTCACAGATAACTGATTGACAGCTGTGTCGATGTATATAAGCCTGCGTACGATATCGGCATAGCAGTGCTTTACAGCGAACACCAGGGGCGAGACTCTGGCGTTGTCGAGGGCACAAGATGATATGATGCCGTCATTTATCATCTTACCAATGAGCTTCTCATTGTTGTTCAGAATGACACGCCTGAAGTCCCTGAGTACGTCGCATTTCTCTTTAACGGCGCCTTTTCGCGCTCTGTGGCAGAAGGGGTACATGTCGGCTGCGCTGTTGGATCTCAGGGTTGTTGTTTGGATGACTGATGAGAAAAAAGTCGAAGTCTTCGCATCCGAAATGGCTGAGGTAGCAGCGAGGGACCTGGACGTAGCTTGGGAGGTTGTTGGAGCGATCCCTTGGAAGTCCTGGCGACTGCGTGTAAGTGCAGGCGAGCACCTGGTAGGTCGGCATGGCTAGGCGTCGGTCAAGAGTGTCTCTGCTCAGCGTAATTCGATGACTTGCTCGCGCGTTGGGGTCGGGATGCCCGGGACCGATGGAATGGACCGGGCGCGGACCGTGGTATATATATAGCTGCCCCATTGGCCCCCTCTAGGATGGTGGAGTGATGCGGTACCCTCCCCACGCCCGGGTTGAGGTCGATAGCGCGGAGGTACCGTGTCTAGCTGCTCTCCGAGCGGATGCACCTCTCCTCGAACGAATTCTGGATAGCCATCCCAAAGCGCGCCGCGTCGCCACGCGGTCCAGATTGCTTGCAAGTCGGTTGCATGCTTATATAGCACCGTGAAGGTGATGAAAGAAAGCGAGATGACCATGTACTCCCCCGAGGCCGGGAGGGGTCTACACATGAGCAGCACCTGAACGAGCTGCCAAAAGAGCACGCTGAACCTGAAGTGATTCTCGCAGAGGGCCCTAGAGCGCAAGGCGGTGGGAATGCTACATCTCTTAGAAGTCCCAAAGGAACCTGTATCTCAATAAACACATCATCACGCTTTGATTGTGAAATTACAGGGCTTAAGAGTTTTAAAGATGATATAATATTAACAGATATATAAATAGCGGCCCTTTAAACTATGCTTTCTGGAGCTTTCTGAATCTCGTCCGGATCCATAACTAAACGCAGGATAGTATCTGCTTCCAGAGAGTAATAACGTTCCCAGACCGCATCTATACCGCAAAATAACCCTGCGTCTTGACGGGACAGTACTACCTGCTGCGAAGATGGACCATCTGGGAAGACCTCAACCTCTGTTACCTCGTCAAAAGGCACATCGGACCTCGGGAGTAAATCGCCGTCGCTTTCCCAGACGCCTTTACGCCGGCTCCACTGGTACTTCCGATTGCCACGGGTGATCTTGTCAATTCGGAAGTTATGCTCGTTAGGACTCGGTTTTCGGCTTTTGGGACAAGGTGGGGTGGTTTTTCGCCGTTTACCGGGAGGAGATCGTGAGCTGACTTTTTGGCGTTTGGCAGGAAGACCTTCGCTAGAAGTATCCTCCACTGTAAGGTTTTCGGCACCGAAGGGTGGTGCCAAGATAAGAGCCTTCGTAAAATCGTCGTTGTCGTCCAGAGCCGAAGTTCTTTTAATTCCAGCCGTAGAGATATCTGTCTGGGATGATGCTTCGGAGACCGGCCTAGAGGGCCGACGTGGCTTGGGCAGGACCGAGCCTTCACCAGTCAAAACAATAGCATCCGTATCATCATATCCAGAGTCCGACGGTGCACTAGAAGGTGTTTGAATGCCCAAATCGCTGACAGATTGAAGGAGATTCTCATCGTATGGCCCAGTGTTAAGGGCTCCGCTAGCCAGCTCAAGGCCTTCGAGATAAGTGTCGTCGATGGCTGGAAATGTCGTTGCAGTATCGTTATTGTTCTGAGGAATAATAAGGTCGTCACGGGCTTGGCAGGACCAGGAATTCCCCAGATCCACAGAACAAGGCATGTCGTGGCCAGAAAGACCGTAAGTATCCCACGAGGTTTTCATAGTGTCAAAGAAAAGAGGAGAACTACTGAATGCCGTCGTAGGATTCGAAATGCAGTCCCCAAGGTTGTTATAGAATGCGTCGTAGCCAGTGAATCCGTCTAATAGGCCTTGAGGGTATAGAGGAAAGAGGGCGCTCTTGTGTAGAGAGAAGCCACAAAATCCACAGAGACCAGAGAACGACGGTGTAGAGGGGGATAACCAGCTGCTAACCCCCCCATCTCGGGTGTCGCGGTCATTGCTGAGCAGAAAGTCTAGGTCGAAAGCGGTGGTTGCCATGGTAGTTTCTATTCTGAGGAGAAGAGGTGAGAAAGAGAGAAGAAGGAGAGAAGAGACGAGCAGGACGTGACAGCGGGAAGAGGAGCTTAAATACTGGAATCCTTGGCCGACCTCGGATGATCTCTGGGAAACCAGAGGATAATGGCTTTGCGGAGGGTAAAAGGCGCATGCCCATAGCCAACCAGAACCGGTGAATACCCGTGTGGCCATGGCGGGATGCTGCGCCCCATATATAGTGTTCCGGCCGATAATATAGCCTTTGATAGACATGATATCTTGTAAGTACGGGACACTATCATCGTCTTGCCTTCCCCACAGCCTACAGGAGGCTGCGAAGGGCGATCGAGGCGGGACGTTTTGGTCGATAAGCCCTTCCAGTATGTAGGTATTCTATTATCTTGACGTCCAAGGCCTCCATGTCCTATCTGACCATTGTCCCTCTCCCGCCTCCGAATACCTTTACGACCAAGTTTGGGCGCGGAACGGGGCTTATTCGCCTTGTCAATCTCACGCCGTCTTAGTGGAAAGCGTGGACCGTCCTGTCGCAGCTTGAGGAGCTGAACGGCCATGACACTGGTTCTGGAGATTGGTGCGACAAACGGGCTGCCAAAGGCCAACGGCGTTACAAACGGCGACAGTCGACCCTCAGGACAGGTATGAAGCAGGCCCCTGAGCCCTTTTCTTGACTTCGTGACACCAACCCTGGATTCGCTACCGGGTCAAAGCGGGCTCGGCCTCGCCGCGTACCTCAAGCTCCTTAGAGACTGAAAGAATGCGGCAGGTGAATATTAAGACCCCGACCAGAAGGGTGCGGGTTGTCTTTATGCGTTGCCCGCTGTCGGGATTTCTTCGCTTATAGGTTTAGGGCGCGAAAAATATATATTCTCATAGGTTTCCTCACCTGTCCCCCTACCCCTTCCCTTAATCAAAGATGCACGATATCTCGCGCACTATCTCTCTTTGTATTCTCGTGAATATTTTCCACGACGCAATGGCTACGTTCAATCTTCTTCATGCTCCTGTTCGAACTCTTCCCGAACATTACCCCTTACAGACAGAGACGGCAGCTTACCGGATCCCTATTAAGAAGGAGGGCAATGTGGAAGAGTGGGAGACCGTGGTTGAGCATTCTCTCGATGCTTGCGGGTCATCTCATAATAGCCCCGTCCAAATACTATCGGATGACGATGATACGGAGGATCGATCTGACGACGGCTTTCTTTCTCTAAACGGGGTTACGGCCTCCAACACAACGGGAGCACCACGAGAACCGGGAGCGCGGATTACTCCAGGCAGCTTTAGTAAGTAGCGTCAAGTTGACATGTCGTGCTTTCCGTCAGCTAATAATGTACTGCCAGGCACTCTTGAAGATAGATCTGATAAGGTTGACGATGCCCCTCGTCAAGTCCAAATGGACGATGGCACAAAAGGCGACAGAGTGGCTTTGCCTAAAACTCAAGAGCCATTCGAAGCACCTGTTATCACCATACCGGAGGACGAGGATGAGGAGGAGGAAGAGGTAGGGGAAGAAAAGGAGGATGATTACCAGCTTGACGCCGTCTGCCCTTCTCCCCTCAAGACAAATGCCTCTAGCGTATCGAAAGGAGCGCGGGACGTTAGCAGCGTAGGCTTTACTGGTAAGTTAAATGCAGCAATATCTGGCTAATGGTTTCGCAGCCGAGTTAGCTAACAGCTTCTGGCCAGATCCAGGGACGCTTAGAACTCCGACTAAACGTGTCTACATACCAGGACAGTCGAGTCAAGCGAACGCTCAAGACATTCAGCAGTCTACTTCTCGCCCCGACGCTCATATAGAATTGCCAGATCCTCTATTCGTAACCCCCGGAGCAAGCTTAAGAGCTTCTTCTCTCAAACGACGGATTGAAGACGACGAGGGTGATGCAGCAAACGGACAAGACACTGCAGAAACATCTAGCGCGGAATACAGCTCCCCTGTGCGCCTTCGACGCCCCGGAAAAAGAAGTCATTTCTGAGTTCACGCGGCTACAGGGCCCAGGCCGTGAATCGAGTTAACGGCCGAGTACAAGGAGATAAGAGGAAATCCAATAGTTTTAAGCGCAGATGGCAACCTCAGGTTGCCGATAGCGACAGCGAGTTAACATTGGAGAACAGTGATGAGGACTACAGTCCTTTAACGTAATCCACGGGCGAATGGCCCACACGGGCGAATGGTCCACGGTTTCATCAAGTGCCATATTCGAATGCAAATAACTCAACAACAAAAGAAAATAGCTAGATACATTCGATACAAGATTCTTCAGAAGGCATTGTTCGGTTGCCCGCCTTGTTCGCGATGACCTCGGTTTTGCCATTACGTGTGGCAGCCACCGAGCTGGTGGCCGTCCCAAAGTCAATACCAACTGCTACCATCGTGCAGGACCGTAAGATCAGAAAAGGCGTACGGCTGGTGGGTAAGAAGGTGCTGCTGCCGACTTGTGCTTCGATTTGTCGAGTCGACGTGGCGGGGACGAGGGGTTAAAGTAGGGAGAAGCACGCGAAAAGAACCCTGCACCCAGACGGCGTATACCTTGGTACGTCGTAAGTCGGTGAGGGCCGAAATTCAGGGGTCCCCCTGCTCAGCATCGTGGCGGTGGCTATGTCGAGCTGAAATCGTCGATTCCTGACTTGTCCAGTCGTCAAGCACACGTGATTCGTCCAGTCGTCAGACACTTGTCGCCGTTGGACATGTCCAATAGCAACACTTTGTCCACTTGCAACATCGCCTCATAATTCCTCTGCATTCAGACATTCCTACCTACCATGCCGACATGGACTGTCCGTTTAAAAGCCTTGGCCTTAAACCCTCAGCAGACTATACCCAAGAGGAAACTCACAACGCTTATATCGACGCTGTTAAAAAGGCCCATTCCGACTGGGGCGGGAACGCGATAACGCACGAACAAGTGAATCAAGCGTACGAATGCCTGGAAAAGGATTGCCGCAGTGCATTTGACAGGTGCAGATCATCAAGATGTAGCTGTCAGGAGGTTTTTGATGATTCCAAGGAAGGCCATCGTCAAGCGCATGATCGGTGGTGCACAATTTGTCAGGCGGTTATGCCCGACGGTGGTTCTCAAGGGCACGACCAGTGGCATAGATGCCGCATATCCGGGTGTAACGAAACGGGCATACGCCTGCCGGATCACCTTGTCAGCAAGCACCACTTCCGAGCATGCGACAAGTGTGCGCGACACCAATNNNNAGACCACTTCTGGCAGCACAATGGATGGTGGTGGTGCTATGCATGTGAAGGATCTGTCGAAGGGAATCTTGAAGCTCGCATACAGCATCTAGAAAAGCATCTACTCTGCACGGGCGCTGAACGGTTTACCACAGATCTTGAGGTCCTGGCTGCCTACGTGCACGCTCAACAGTACCAAAGATGCCCAGTCTGTCCTACAAAGATCGTGGCCGGAATGGTCAGACGACATCTTGAACTTCGCCATAGCTTCGTGGCGTGTCTGCGGTGCCCCATTTCGGATCACGAGATGGACGGGCATG
>JAGFNX010000590.1:0-33228 GCA_017657125.1 Scopulariopsis brevicaulis
CACCSCCCTCCCCCTTCCHCMGATTTGCCCCCCCCCCCCCCCAACTGCGCCCTCTGAATCATGTGCTTTGGGAATTGATACCGAGTAACTTATCCCCGGCGGCGCATCACATCCGCGGCGGCATGATCCAATTACCGCGCGCCGCTGGATTCTCCTTGTGTCACCCGCCGATCTATGGCTGGACTCTGCTCTTCTCACTGTGACCTGGTGGTTGTCGGTGGTGTCGGCTCCACATGCCGCGCCTCCCCTTCCGTTATGAAGTATCAAGATTGACAACATCGAGGTCATATTGCTGCGTCTCTTGCATGAAGTGCGTCGCCCCAGAACTCAAGCATCACGCCTCCCCCTTGGTACCCAGCATATACCAGTCACCGTAGGATTACAAGACACTTTTAGAGAGTATTTGGCAAAGCACGTCTAAGTCGCCGCGAAAGGCCCCCACTTGATTATCTATTCTAGGATGTTCCGTCGTTGAACCCCCTTTTGTCAGAAAGACCCAAAAAAAAACCAAAAAAAAACCTCCCATTTGCTCCCTTGCTGATGATGAACCCTTAAAAGCAAAAAGAAACACCTGATCCGGCCCGCTGAGATCCCAAAATCTAAGTGTATCCCGTGGCTGTGCAATAATACATGATTCCGTCGTATCGTAATGTCATAAGCGCGTATGCGCCGCCATGCAAGAAGGTTAGGATCAAGCGTCATCGCCATCCTTCTGCTCCTTCTCCTTCTCGTCGTCCTCGTCTTCCTCATCCTCATCCTCGTCATCGCTCTCAGGCGGTTGCCACGTCTCCTCGAGCTTGAGCCCCTTCCCAGCCGGCTCCGGCATTTTCGGCGCACCACCTCCAAGGAGCGAGGATAGCGTAGAGCGGTAGTTGTTCAGGCCCGGGTCGGCCGCGTACTTGTCCGGGTTGTCGTACAGGCCCATGCCCACCAGGATCTCGCCGTCGTCCTCCGGCTCCGGGAGCGACTCGTAGGGCGTCGACTCCTCCGACTGGACGGCGGGCTTCACCTGCATTTGCGGGAGGTTCTCCGGCGTGGGCGGGAACGTGCCGTCGAAGCCATGCTCGGGGAAGGATCCCCACTCCGACATCGAGCCGTGGGTGCCGTGGATGCCGGTACCGGGCATCGTGGTGGCGGGGTTGGCGGCGGCGAAGAGAGGGGGGAAGGACTCGGTGTAGTCCAAGTTGCTCTCCACGGCCGGGGATATGCTGCAGCTGTCCACGGGCGGCGATACGTAGCTCGGGACCTGCTGAGGTAGGCTCCATCCCTGGCTGTCGACAGGGAAGCATGGCTGAGAGTGGAAGTCGTTGGACGGGAGGGAGAGAGGAGAGAAGGTAACGGGCGAGGTTTGGCATGAGTGAGACGCCATGGGCGACATGTGCTGGTAGTTGGGGATGAGATGCTGGTCATTCCACCTCGCTTGCGCAGGGAGGTGGTAAGTATTCATGACCGCGGGTTGTTGATATGACTGTGGTAGTGATTGCCCGTAGGCCTGCTGTTGGAAGTGTGATGAGGCCGGATGCCAGCTCATGGGGCGCTGGCTCCTCTTGATCGGCTCGGGAGAGATGCCCGTTGCGGGCATGGGCATGGCATATTGGCCCATGGTGTGCTGCTGCCTCTTCCTGTCGTCGTTGACGAGAGTCGTCCTCCGAATCGACGACCTGGGGCTGCTGCTCGTGCTCCCGGGCTTGGTGATGCGCATGGCGTTGCCGGACAGCGTCGAACTCCGGCATGGCCTTCTAAAAACTTGCGAAGCTGCAAGTTGCCTCGACCACTCGTCGAACGTGGCATCGGGAGAGGCGTACTGAGGAAAGGCTGCGCGGGGCGGCGGGTACGCCATAGTTGAGGACATCTTGGGGAGAGAGATGATGGGCGGATAGAAGGAAGGTCGGGTAGCGTCAAGGCTGTGCTGAACAGAGTTGCTTGTGTGTGTTGGATGTTGTCATGTGTGAGGTGGGAGGGAATGCAAGGTAGGAGGCATCCTCGGAGGGAAGGGTCCTGAAGTTATATCACGGGGAAACAGGAGTCGGCGGCCGGATGCGAGAGCCGCCCCAGATATGAGGTGGGATGGTGTGGGATCGAAGGCAACGCAAGGCGTCTGACGCTAAATGATGGCGTCCCTTGACAAGGGGGGCCAAGAGCGGAGCATCCAAGGAGCCCACTGGGTCCCTTTTCCCAGGATAGACTCGGTTGACATGGACAAGGGACGGGAGAGAAGGAACAACGAACGAGACATGTCGCGTGGATATCAACCCGCACTAATACGGAGTAGTCGCCTGGGCGTTGGATCCGGAGGGTACCCCGGAGTGGAGCGCGGGCTACGCTATGTTTGAGCCGGGGAGACGCAAAGTCAACTAATAATTGACATATATGGTTTGGCATGCGTGTAAGTGGTGGCATGTGCGAGGGAGGAGCCAGAGTTGACCCGCATGTGGTAAGTGGGAGGGTACAGGCGGGAGGGAAGGAGCCAGGGGAGGGGCCCTTCTGTGTGTACCAGTGGCTGTGTGATTGCGCCGGGGTACATGCCGTCGCTTACGGGCCATGGCCCACGGCTCCACAAGGCAAGGTACACGCGACCGGGACTTGTACCCTTGCATCGTAGCCAGTGGCCCCCGGCTCCATTGAATGCCTGGTGGCTTGAAAAACATTACCGTTCCTCTTTGAATTCGAGACAAGGGAGATGCAAAGTGAGGGATGTGCAAGGACCCAAAAAAGGGAGGGGTGGCGCCGAGCGGGCGAAGGGGTGTGTGTGCGACGCAAGTGCTGGGTGCTGGGTGCTGGGTGCGAGGGAAAAAAGGCTGGGCTGGTGGCCCATGCAAAGCTGGGGCAAATAACTGCGTCATCCAGTCGTGCAGGGGGTGGCCGGAAAAAGGGGGTGGGCTGGCGACGCGGCGGCAGGGATTGTATTTTAACCTCCAGGCGGCGACTTCCATTCATGGAATGGGTCGAGGGCGTCAAGTCAGGGAGTGAGACTTTCGAGGTGGGCGGCCCTCCTGCCCTACCGCCGAAAAGGCAACGCCCTTCGAAGGTAGAGCTACTCTGCTAGTGGGCAGCCTGGGCGCGAGGGGGAGCAGATGGCGGGGCGAGGTGCTTGCCAAGAATGTATCGGTACCTCCGAATCTGGAACGCCGAGCGGTCCCCTGCTCCTGCCAGCATTTTAGCGTTCAGGGTTACATGATGATTTGCGGACTTTCCAGATCACGCCCCCCACCCCTCCCCTCCGGCGCCAAGTCCCCTTCTTTTCCAGACCTGAGATCCTTCGCGCAGGGCCCACCGCTTCTCGCCAAAAGGAAGGAACCGTGAAAATGGTGCACGCACCGAATCAGGGCGCGTCCAACCATCCGAATGCGACCCAAACAGGAACCACGGGAGGGCTTGGGCCTTTGGGGGGCTTGGGACTGGATCGTTATTTCGTCCCCCCCCCTGCCTGCGCAGTCAGCCGATGCAAAACAGATGTGCGGATTAGATGCCGTAGGCTCATCCCTGAGGAGCCGGGGTGGATTTGCCTGCCACCTTTGGACGAAGTATCCATCTCGTCGAGGTCCTCGGCTTGGGATGTCTTGCAGCCCATTCGTCGGAGTGGCCGCATGGCCCCTCGCCCCAGCCCTGGAGCTGATATTGGATTCAGCGACCATGTTCCAGGCGCCACTCCCGTGGATGTGATGTGATGGGGCCATCATCTGGACACCGGCGGGGGCCAGCGCCGGCGCGGAGTAACCCAAACAAGACGGCGATGATCCCGTCGGCTGGCTGGCGTGAAACTCGGGGGTCTAATTCTCACACGCGGTAGGATATGGCGAGTCATCCGTCGCCCGAAATGAGAACGAAACGGTCAGGAGAATCCGACCCATCCCATCTCCCGTCTGACAACGGCGACGGGAAACCGCCTCAACGAGCTCTGCTCCGTCGCACCTCGTAGCGAGCCTGGCCCCCTTACTTCATATCGGGCGCATGCAAGTGACGGCCGACAAACATCCCAGCTTCATGGTGGCGGGAAGCAGGGCGATAATATCTCGCGGCCCATTCGCAAGCGGACTTCAATATGGGCCCGGTGCCCGGATCGGCCAGCTGACAGCAGATCGTCGGGAATTAATCCGCCGCACCCGCTTACTTGTCCTGCGTGGCCTTCGTACCTCGTACAAAAGACGACGCACGGCGAGAGACAAACTCGGGCCAAAGCGTCCTCGGTCCACGCCCCCCGCCCGCCCGCCCACCCGCCTTGATCGGATCTCTCAATCTGTCCTCGGTACGCTGTGGAGCAAAACCATATTCCGCACATGGAAAGTATGTGCTTCGGAGGGACGAGGCAACCGGGGTCTTTCGTTTCGTCACCGCCTCAGCGTCCGTCCGTGCCGCGGCCTTTCACGGTGGGATTTCAGCTCGTTTCGTCTCCTCACTTTGCGGGCTCCCCGCCGATCTTGCAACTTTGCTTTTGCGCTGGTAACTTGGCATACCAATATGGTTTATCCGCCGGCCCTTCCATCGAAGCCAAGAATGGTACGTATCGAGTACTTGTATCCGTGTCCTATCCACAGCGATGCGCTAAACCACAGCTTCGGGCATTGGCTGCATGAGCTTCGGTGGCACAAACTGGGGTTGGGGTGAACATCTTTGTGGTCGCCCCGGGTGTACCTAGTAAAGGAAGGAGGGGCTCTCCGAGAATGTCAGCAGGAGCGAGAGAGCAAAGACGATAGACAGACCACACGAGTCAAACAAATGGGCAATCACCAGAGACTGGCCCGCCTGGGACAGGGCTCCTCGTGCAGACTACCCGTGCAGAAAGACATCCCGCGTGCCAAGCCAGCGGGCAAGGGTAGGCTTGGATACGGGGGTAACATGGGTGAAGCGCTTCACACGCGAGAGTTGTCTCGTCCGTCGAACGAGTCCGAGGACATACACCATTGCCCGTGCTAAGGCGCCGCTAAGAGATGGGGAAGGAATCTGCAAGTGGTTCTGCTTTAGCGGTGACGCGTATCACAGGGGGAGCCACCGCCGGCACCACCCAAGACCTGGGCACCCCAGCAATCAATGTGTCCACCCCCCTCCCCCCTTGGCCCCGCCCCAGCGCCCTGCAGTCGAACCGGAAATCTGCTTCCAGGACGCCACGCCGCACTTGGTTTGGCGGGCTGCATCCCGTGGGTCCTCAAGGGACGGAGACTAGCCGGATATGGTGTCGCTCCATCGCTTCCTCATCCCTTCTCTTGGGTCCATCTGCGGCGAATCGAATGCCGCACATCTCAAATGGACGTGGGGATCCTCGGACGTGGTCTGGGATGGTCCAGACCCAGGTGCCGTGAGCTGGCTGCCCATGCCCCGCATTCAATACCGAGCCACTGCAAGTACTCCATCGATCAGCTCCCAACGACCGAGAGACCCTACCTCGTTCCTGCAATCCGTTGCCTGGACGGAGGATGAGCACTTTGATAGACATGCTTGGTAGACAATCTCGCCGGGGCCTGAATGCGTGGCATCCTTTAAAACATTCGCACGGAATATAGGGGTGTTGCATCGGCCTCAGCTTCGTCACTGATGATCCATGAACACGACACGCATGGCACTTGATCAGCGAGGGTGGCGTCTTACTAACCAAGCCGCGGTATCTCCGGGCGCCGGACGGCGCGGTGCCATCCAGCCCACCGGCGGCTTGTGGCACTAAACGTTAGTGGGCTGGGCTTGCCGGGGCTAGGAAGTCGGTGTGCGATACTTGGCACAGCAGGACCGCACAGTGCAGGTCTGATGTGCAGCGGGAGGATGGCCCATGCTTTGGGACAGGTGCATGGATGCCGCGAGGAGAAGGCGGGTCCCGCGGAGGCCCTCCTTGATTGCTGATCCAAAACCAGGGAGGCGCCACTGAGCCGGAGTTACCTCGAACAGGCACGAGGTACATGTGAGAGATTACGGAGGGGGCTCTGGGCGCGAACGGTGGTAAGTCGGCGTCTCTCGCATTTTCCGGAGAACATGGAGGGGGTTTTGCGCGGAGTTCACTAACACTTGTTCGTCATGCACCTTACCACTCAACCTTTCCAAACTAAAGCTCAAGTAATAACACTCGTCACATCGTGGCCTTCATGCATGTTTCCAGTAAGCAAAACGTACAAATACACATTATTGGCACGGGTGCGACTCCTTCACATGGAGCAAGTCTAGGTCAATTACGGAGCATCGAGACAGCAGGACACAAACAACCGAAATGGCCGTGCTTGGGTGGCAGTGAAACGGCCAGCGCCGTCGCTCGTCTCGGTTAATGACGAGGCCGACGGAACCATGACTAGCGGGCCTGTGCCGTAATATCGAGGTAATACAAGTACGATGGGTAACGGACACGGAACGGCGGGGCCGGGCGACACCAACTCCGCACCAACCCCGTGCCAATCTCGCCAGCACACCATGGCTGGCTGCCGACGCAAAGTCGGCAAGAACGACACCTGCGGGAAAAGTGGGGCTTGGTTGTTGTAATAGTGGGACGGGTGGGAGGGCCAGGAGGAAAGGACGACCGCAGCGCCAGTGGCAGGCGCAACCCAGCCTGCAGGGCGTAACACCTGCTCACGCTCTCTGATGTGGCATCCTACACGTCCCCTGCAATCCCGGGATGGGGAGTCGGTGCTCCAATCAAGTGCTCCGCCAGATGGACGCTGGCCACATCATCCTGATCCCAACCTGCTTTTCCGCAGCTCATTACGAGGCACGATGTATGAGTGGTGCCTGCTTGGGAGCGCTCGTTGAGGAGATTAATCACACATGCTCGCTCTCTCAGGGATGCACCCGAAAGAGCCGAAGGACCGCCGTTGCGTTGGCGATTTCCGCTCCTGAGGCATCGCCGCCCAACCGGCTCAGGCTTCCCGTTTAAGCACCCCCAAGCGAGCGCCGAGCACACCTGCGAGAGCCGCCGAGAAGGGGATCGGCTCGAACCTGGAGGCTGAGCCAATACTCGAACCGGACTAGCCCGGGCGGGCTCAGTGGCACCATCGGCCGACCGGCGGGCCCATCACCGCAGGCTTGGGTCGCGCGGGTCCTATTTTCGAATTTGGCCCCGGCGGGCCCGTCCGAGGGAAAAGAGTGTGGGCGGATCTGGGCAATCCGCCAGCGTGGGATTCGTTCTTCCCCGACAAGGGCATTGTGCGGCGATCAAAGAATCATCGCGGGCCCCCATCTCGGGGAACGTGCCGTTTCGGGTGAGGCTAGGGGGGATCTGCCTCGCTTGGACGGGCTCACTTGATCCATTCCTGCAGAAGGCGGCTAGTCATCTCGACATCATGTCCGGTTGCTCCGTTCCCCTTTCTCCCGTGATGAATTCTCGCGGCCCACCGAGTGAGTGGTTTCCTCCGAAAACTCGTATCGGGAGTCAAAGTCTCCCCCAGATGAATGAGGGGCCGGCAAATCGGATACCAACAAGCCTCCCCTGGCTGACCCGCTTCTGTGGACCCCGGCACACATTCTCTGGAGACCATGGTTGAGCTCGAGCCTTCCGTCATCTCCACAACGCCTAACAAAGCCGGCGCTCCCAAGCTCGTCCGGACAGAGTAATGTACGACGCGGAATCAGGATTAACAATGAGTTGCGGACTACGCTAGTGCAGATGAACGACGCCCGGCCGTCACGCTCCTTGAGCACGAGTCACGAAATAGATGCGCAACCTCGGCGAGATCTGAGAGTTCGCCGGGCCGCAGGCGTCCTCCTCCCGACAGTGTGTTAACACGAAGTTTTCCACAAGGGTCGCATGGGCCATACTCATCCACGATATTGTTCCCCAGCATGGAGGAACCGCGATGAGAACACACCCCAAGGACAGGGCGGGCCACCCTCCCCAAGTACGGGGTACTTCTTGCGAGATGGTGTCTCACGGTAGCCAGGCAAGCGTGGTGCGCCCCCACTGTCAGTGTCACACCCCTCACGGGTCGAGGGCCTCTCCTCTGCGTTTCAACCGAGCGGTCATTCTCGACTCTGCCCCCTTCTATCTGGACCCCACCACTCGTTCAAACCCCGACCCCCTTGCGTGGGGCACACCTCTTAAAGCCCACCTATTTCGGCCTGGCAGTCGGTTCTCAGCGTGTCCCACCGGGCAGGGTCTGAGGCGCCCACCCCGCCAGCATTGACTTCCCGCAACCGGACCTTGCTGATGTTCATCCGGGTTTCACTACCGAGTTGGACGATTCACCAGATATTACGCCGAGCAGAGGGGTGGGCTGGGTCCTCGCGGCCTACATTGCTCCATCGCCTCCGGAGCACGGAGGCCGCTCGGGTGGTGCGTTGTGGATAATCCGAATCTTCCGGTGCCAGGTCAAGGAGGCGCACGGAATGGCCATTCGACAACATCCGGTCGACAATACCCGGCCCCATACCTGCGGGGCAGGCGAGTATTCGGAGGACACCTCATAAAGGGTTAACACGAGAGAAGGGCCACACCGGGCGAATCTCCTCGGAAGCAGGGGACTCCTGGAGGGTGGGCGACGTGGACCACCGACGGTGACAGTGCCTGCCTAGCCCCCGCTTGCCCACATAGCCCGTCCGCAGCATGCGGGCTGCCCTCGGGCCTGGGGCCGGGTGTCCCAGCGGCTGGCGGCCCAGGATCGTCAGATTTCACAAACGGGGCAAGGCATCTCGCATGCATTTTCGGTTTCTGACCACACCCCCTCCCCCCCCCCCCTTCGCTGCAGGGTCCAGGTGACTCGAGCGAGCGTGGTCTCACGCGGATTTGGGCGGCGAATGGGCAGGTCGTCTTGACCTTGGTGGTGTCGACTCGAGCTTTAATCTATTGAGCGCGATCCGCCTTCTTCGTGCCACTCTCGGGCCGTCGTGGGTTTGGCGAGCTGGTCCGATACGGGTGCTAACTCGTATGCCGTGTGCGGGATGATATGGAACTGAAGCTCGCTTGGATGCAAGGAAACGGCCCTCTCGGCCGGGTGTGGACGTCTCACTCTTGCTGTTGCCGCCAAATTCGACAGCTTGGGGAGCTGAGCGTCGCATGATTTGCCGAAGCACGCCTTGCCTCGCGGTGTCTATTTTGGGCATCCCTGGGCTTTCGCGGCGATAGGCTGTCCGTCAACCCGAGGCTTCCCTTCTGTCTTAGACGGGTCGCGCCGTGTGCGTACATTGTCATGTATGGCCCGCGGCCACATCCAGCCGTGCGTTGTGTGCAAGCTCTTCGTACGAGTCTTCCTCATGGTAGGAGCGATTCGCTTCTATTGGAGACACAAGGCGCCGGGGCCGGGGCTTCTAGGAAGCATCGTTTCCCTCGGGGCTGTTCAGCTTCCGCCACGCGAGTCAACGCAGGGTAGTGAAAGACGACCCCCAGGCCACAGCCACTGCTCTATTATGGCGTGGCCTTTATTAGACGCTTTCGGGACTTGGTATGGATGGATACCGGCTGCTTACAGCCGCGGGGTGAGCATGCCTTGTTTTGACCCCTCGGCCAACTCTCCAGGGTCTTTGTTAGTGGTGTTCCGAAACCTTGCGGGAGAGCTAACACAATGCCCAAGACGGGCCTGCAACGCCTTCATTCTCTGACTGTACTTTCCCAAGCCCGGTACGTGGGAGTCAAAACAAAGCCCTTCTGAGAAGTCAGAAAGTCGGATCCCAGGCCAACCCGCACCTATATTGACGGACAGTTGCTTCCCTTCTGTACCCTTGCCCACGGAATCCGTCTCGGCTCCCCGCCTGATAAAAGCATAGAGGCGAACCCTCCCGGTCTTGGATTGTGCCCTATACTCCGTATACAGCAATCTACTCACTCGCCTTGGAAGCATGTCTGTCCAGATTCATTCCGGGGGTACCGAGGGATAAACCTCGTCTTCCCGGATGGACGTGAGGTTCTTGGCCGAGAGGCTTGCTTCTTTGGGTGTCGGCAGACGGATGGGAGGGAGCGCACCTTTCCTGGCGGGGCACAGACGTGGCGGGTGGGGGACGCCCTGATTTCCTCCAGTTTCGTTTCCCGGCGTTCCGATGACTGTTGCTTATGTTGCTTTTATTGTCTACTTGTGCATGGGGCACGTCCGAGAATGGCCGGTGAGGCAATCACACATCGTGGAGGCGATTTCCCGCGCCTTTTCTTTTCTCGGTATGCATGCTCGAGTGTTGTCCCTGCATGCCCAAGGCTTGATCACGCATCACACCATGAACGAGACCCAGATCATACGTGTACTTGCATTCAGGCGGTCACCAGTCCACGTCTATTCCGCTGCTTGTTGGAGCGCTTTGCTTCTTATCTGGGCACGTTGGCTTGAACTAATGCAGAGGCCAGCGCGGTGGGTGTTGCGATCCTGCAGTTGCGAAGCTGGAAACCATCCATGTGCACGAGTGGGTTGCGCGAATGTGATGCACGTACTTCTGTGCGCAGTGAGGCGCCACGGGTCAGTCAGCTAGTATGTCCAACACCAACGTATCGAGCGGCCAACACCACCGACTCGTCGCTGGCTGCGGAGCGAGGCGAGAAGTCATCCTCTCACGGGCTTTGATGGAGGTGTCCTGACAGGCACCCCCGAGACCCATCCCGCGAGCTCCCTCACGACCGCAGCGAATCTAAGCCCAGACCCTCGAAGCCCTCCCTCTGTACCTTTAGCGACGCCAGGCCGACGGCGAAGCTGAGCCTCGAACGCGTGTCCCAGTCGGTGGGGTGGCGGAGGAGGCCGTAGAGCATGCCGGCTATGAAGGTGTCACCTGCGCCTATGGAGCTGTTGCACTGGTTCGTCAGCTTGTGGGCTCTTGGTGCTACTCGCTGGTGTCTTCCCATGAAGGAGAGGCTTCGAAGTCAAGGGTGAAGACCCAGCTGATCCGCGGCATTCTTGCGTCCAGCTCCCATGTCCGATCCTGTCTCTCACGCTCAAAGAGACAAGGTGTCTCATAGACCACATCATGGATAGAAAGGGGTAAGGGTAGACGTACTCCACAACCTCGACGTTCCGCCCGTCGGGCCTCGGCACGGGACACGCGACGAGACCATCCTCGCGCGGGGAGTACGCCGCGGCGCCGCGCGAGCCCCAGGTGCACAGCGCTAGCGATCTGGGGAACGTGGGTCAGATTTAATACGTGGCGTGTGTGACGATGGGGGATGGGCGGTTGGTGGGGGATGTGCCATGAGTGGGGGGGCGGTATGTGGATGTTTGTCTTGCTGTTGTCTTGTGAAGGGAGGTGAGGGAAAGGGGCAGAGGGAACGTACGCTGTCGGTGGTGTTTCGTTTTTGAGGCAGGTTTCTGCGTCCTTGTGGCCTCTGTGCTAGAGACATTGTTAGTCGTCGCCAGGCTTACACTGGCTCTTCCGCCTTTGCTCTCTGTCTTCTTGGCCGAAACCCGGCGATCAGGAGGCTCGAGTAATAGACAAGTAAGAAGCAAGGGTGAGAGTGAAAGTGGGAAACAGAAAAGGGAAACGCCGGGCGACGCACCTCTGCCCAGCCCCGCGAGTAAAAGACCACGTCCGCGGCGTTGGCCAGCTCGACGAGGCCCTCTCTGCCGGGCTTCTCGACCTCGACGCTGATGGTTGCGCGGGGGAGGACTTGGCGGAGGTGGCGGATGCACTGGAGCGTCGTCTCCGGGATGCGGCCCTGTTCCTCGTTAGTCGGCACAGCGGTTTCCGATGCCCATCTCGTGGCTGTCTGGACTAGATGGAGCCAATCGCGAAAGAAGACCGGGGGGGGAATGGCAGATGTAAACCTACCTCGAAATGCCACCACGATTCCATCTTCCCGACATCTGCCCCCTCCGCGACGCCCCTAAATTCCTCCACGCTCATCTCCTCCAGCCCATTATAGTTCACAATCGTCCGGCTCCCCGTCCCCTCACTCCGAATCACAAAACTACTCGCCGGCTCCTCGACGCCCTCCCGGTAGATACACCCCCCGAAGTTGATCCCCGCGCCGGCGTCGCCGCATTCCCTTCTCACGTCCTCGCGCTTGGTGGAGAAGGAGGCCTTGACCTTGGCCGTGGCGGGAGATGAGCGGTCCGGGAGGGGGCTGACAAGGTGGAGGGATGTGTAGGGCGAGGGGGGCGCGGTGGGGACGGCGAGGAGCTGGGAGAGGACGTGCAGGGAGTTGGGGCAGTTTCCGCCGCGGCGGGTTGTGAGGGTTGTGGCGCGGAGCTTGGAGTCTTCCTCTGGGTAGTGGGGGACGCTTTTGATCGAGAGATGTTAGTTGTGGTGGTGTGGGAGTGAGTGAGGGGGAGTTGGGGGGTGGCATGGAATTGGGGATGAGGTGGTGGGGGAGGCGTACCTGAGGATCGTGTCCAGGTAGCAAGCGCCCACAAGGAAGAGGTGTGACATGGTGTATGTGGTGTGTTGTCGAGTGTCGGCTTGATGACGAGGTTGATGTTGAGGTGAAGGTGGGCGGATTACGTAGCTCCTCTAAAAATGCTGCGAGCGTCCGACTAACCCGACATCTTGGGCCTAAAGACGAACAGCGCAACGCAGGAAACTGGATTATCCGACGGACATGGTCACCATCTCAACATCGTCTACAAGGAGATCGCCTCCAGGCCAGCATTCTCCGAACTCTTATCTCCGGCCTTTCGATCCATCACTCCTCACCCCTCAAGACCCATCAAGCTCCAATAATAACATCATCATTTCTAATCGTATCGTTACCTATAAACATGCTACCAAGCAGTTCCATCCCTGAATCCACCGATACGCCTCCAAACATACAAGTGATAGAATCCCGAGAACCCGCTCAGACGTTCACCCTCGCCCCCAGAACCTCCCTCTTCACGGCCCCAAGGAACCTTGACCGGTCGTCGCCAATCTTGCGCCGGAACATGTTGATGTCCTTGAGCAGCGCGTGCATGTCCTCGCCCATGTCCTCGTCCTCGCTGCCGTGGAGCGTTCCAGATGAGTACCCCTCCTCCTCATCGTCCTCGTCATCATCTTCCTTCTCCTTCTCAGCCCCACCCCTCACGTTCTCCTTGTCCTCCTCGTCAACCCCCTTCAACCCATCCCCCTCCTCCGGCGACACCACCGCCACCGCCGGAATCGGGTTCTTCAGACTCTCAAGCGCAAGCTTAAGATGCAGCCTCAGCGCCTCATTCTCCGTCTGCAAGCTCCGAATCTTGCCCTCTGCAACCAGTGACCGCTCCTCCATCCTCCGCTGCATAGCTGCCACGAGCCCCTGATACTCCTCCAGCCTCTCCTCCTGCTCCCGCCCCTCCCTCTCCCTCCTCCTCGAGTCCGACACCGCAAGCTGCAGCGCCCGGATCTCCTCCGACATAGCCGCGATCTGCGCGTCCCGCTCTGCAGCCGTCGTCTGGTCCTGGTTGACCACCGCCCTCGTCCGGATCCTCTTCGCCTGGTCTGCATACCGCAACGTCGACAGCGTCTCGTCGTAGTCTGCCGGCGCAACGCACGCAATCATCGCCGTCTTGCTGTTGCCACCAAGCGAGTCCTTGAGCAGCCACGTGAGAATCGAGTCGCGGTACGGCACCACGTCACGCCTCTTCCCCCCCGCGCGCCCCTTGGGCTCCGCCAGCGCGGCGATGACGCGCCCCAGCGTCGTGAGGCTCTTGTTGATGTTCCCCCCCTCGCGGAGTCGCGCCCCTGTCGCCTCCGTCGACTTGGCCCGCTCACTGCCCGCCAGGTCCACGAGCCGGATCCGCGAGCTGCGCTCCGTCGTCTCGTCCGTCTCCATGTCGTGGTGGATCTGCTTCAGCATAATGGTGAACACCGCGTGGCTCCTGCTACTCGTGTCGTTCATCTTCGTGCTCGCCGTCGTGCGCGACGCGTCGCCGGCCGTCATGTGCCGCAGGATCTCGTTGATGCTCCGCACGGGCACCTCGGTAAGGTCCTTTACGTACGGCCCTTCGGTCGGCGACTCCCGCAGCTTGAGGTAGTACGGCGCCCGGCCCGGCACCACCGGCACCAGCAGGTCGCGCACGTGCTCGTTGTAAACCTCAAAGTACGAGACCCGGACGTCGTACGAGATATTCGGCGTCTCGACGTGCGCCTGGTCGATGCGCTCAAATAGGTCCTCGCACGTCCGCGGGATCAAGCCCGGCTCGTCCGCCGTGCCCATCATGGTGTAGCTCTTGCCCGAGCCCGTCTGTCCGTACGCGAAGATGCACGTGTGGTATCCCTCGAAGTTGTGGTCCAGGAACTCCTCGCCCAGGCTGTTGTAGATGTCCTCCTGGTGCGCGTAGTCCAGGTCCTGGACGTCGTGGCTCCAGAACGAGTTGTCGAAGGTGAAGGTCTTCTCCTCCGCCTTGCGGGACCGGCCCGTCGGGTTGGTGTCTGCGTCGCGGGGGACAAGCAGCGTCGTCGCCTGCGTGATGGGGTTCATCCGGACCAGGCACTGAGTCTCGCGGGCGATCTCTATCCGCACTAGTTAGCCCCGTACTAACACTGCCGCTCTCACCCGGAACGAAAACTCACCCCGTGGGAGGAACCCCCTCACCCGCACAACAACCCTCACATTCCCACCCCCATCAACCCTCGCGTGCGCCGGAACCGCCCCATCCTTTGCGCGCAGCGACGGCGTCGAGGCCGACGACAGCATCGCGCGGGACTCTCGTGCAGAAGAAGCCGGCATGAGTCGCGCGTCGAGGTACTCGTCCCGCAGGGCGTCGATGATTTCGTGGAGGGAGTGTTTGAAGCGAAGTCTGTGAATACTCCACATACGAGGAGCTTCAGATCGTTCAGGCCGAGCTTTCCTGAAGCCCCTGCCTGATCCCTGCTTCGCTTGGGCTTGGTTGCTGCTGGAGTGGTGTTTACCTCAGCAGGTGCAGGGGGGCTTCTGGGGTATATAGTGGGGTGCAGCCGTTGGCCGGGTGATGGGCAGACCGCCACTTGGGTGGGCCACGCTTGACGGGTTGAGACAGCTGTTAACATGTGCGTTATCCGGCCACGCGAGAGCTTCATGAGCTGTGGAAGCAGCTGCCGAGCTCACTCTCGAGACGCGATATGGAACGCGTTGATTTCACCCGCATAAGAAAGGTCAATCCCAGCACAACCGAAACCCTCATCTCCATCTCTCGCGGAACCTCCCTTTAAACGGCCAGCAAAAACCACATCCATCTATTTTTTCCTGCAGACACGAAGCAACGGAAAGAAAAAAGAAAAAAAGGTCCAGCAGCAACACGCCCAGACCGCCCCATGGCCCCCACTACAACCCCACCGACCGAGCCCCAGAAGCGCGGAAGGGGCCGCCCGCGCAAGTCCGACGGCCCGCGTGTGGCGCCGTACGTGCCCACGGGCCGGCCGAGGGGGCGGCCCAAGAAGGATGGTAGCGCGGCGAAGACTGAGACGCAGCCGGGTGTGAAGCAGGACCCCCCCGCGGAGCTGCCTCCCCCACCGACCACCCGGCCGAGGGGCCGTCCCAGGAAAGAGGCCGGCGAGGGCGTGACGAAGTCGGAGGAGAAGGCGGAGCTGCCTCCCCCGCCTACTACCCGGCCGCGAGACCGTCCGAGCAGGGAAGCCAGCGAGGGCGTGACGGTGACGGAGGGGCCGGTGGAGTTGCCGCCCCCGCCCAGCCGGCCACGGGGCCGCCCCAGGAAGGACGGCCCCGAGGGCGGCGTGACCAAACCGAAGGCGAAGCGGCCGTACGTGCCGACTGGACGACCTGTGGGCCGACCGCCCAAGGCCAGCGGCGCGGGGAGGCAGTACGTGCCTACTGGCCGGCCGAGGGGCAGGCCGCCTAAGGCCGGCGGGGCGGGTAGGCAACCGTATGTACCGACTGGTCGACCCAGGGGCAGGCCCAAGAAGAACCAGGGGGTCGATGTTGCTGCCGCGGGGGCGGGGGATGCGAATGTGGATGAGGACATGGAGGACGAGATGAAGAGGAAGGAGAATGATGTGGCCGAGCAGGAGAACGGGGGGTCTGAGGAGGACCATGAGATGAAGGCCGAGGAAGAACACTCCGGTTAGTCTGTCCCTCGCCGGGACCTGTCGCCCCTTCTGGGTCACCGCCCGTCAAAACACCTACTCAGCCGTGCGTCGAACTAGGAGACCAGCCCGCTGATGCCGCCGAGAAGGATGAGCACGAGGCAAGTGGGATGCTGGAGCCGTCGGCGCCTGGTACATGGTTCTAGGTCGGGCTTGGGTCGTCAAAGGAGGCGTGATGGGGACCCTCTATATACGTTCCCGTTGTTTCGTTTTTTCTTTTACTTGGGGATGGGACAAGGTAGTTTGGTGCTTTTTCGTTCGGGTTAGCTCGGTGTCATGGGTTAATTGAGTGCAGGAAGCAAAAAAACGGAAATGGTCTGGTCTTCTTTTTTCCCCGAGAGAGCATGGTTTATTGTCCTCCCGCTCCTCACCCGGCGGAAATATAATGGTACTAAATTACGTACGAATGCTTCTTCTCGGTATCTGACAGCGGAAGTGACTGTTCTTTCATGACATGGCGGAGAGCCCTTCTCCCGAAAAATGCAAACAATGCGAGCATGACGGCTCCAGAACCACCCGAGCCCTCACTCCCTCCTCCACGCCTCAAACTCGACCTCCAAATGCTCCTTCAGCGCCTTGAACCGATTCTTAAAGTTCTGCCCGCACCTCCAGCACGCGAGGTCCCTGTTCAGGTACTGCTCGCGGCCGGGGTGCAGCCTCGGGTCGCTCGCTTCGAGCGGGAAGTCGGCGACGTCGACGAGGAAGGGCGTGTTGAACGAGTTGTAGTGCTTCCGGTGCCGCAGGCGCGGAGAGTGCATCTCACGGGAGAGGACGTGGATGTGCAGATGGTTCATGCTAGGCCGGGCGTGGACCCCCGACATCACTTCCGCCTCCCAGTTCCGGCCCGCCGGGAGCTCCCCGTCCTCTTGCGGTTCCGCGTCGCCATCTAGCACCGCGCGGCGGTTCGCATCCTTAGCGCTCCCCGCCCCAAAGCGCCGCTGCAGCTCCTTCGCAACTAGCGCCTTCACCCTTGCGATCTCGGCCTGCACCGAGGCGAGGAACGCGGCGTCCTGGAAGGCGTCGAAGGGGTGCTGGAGGGTATGCGGCCTCGAGCGCGGGAGGAGGAGCACGTGGATGCTGGACTTTGGGTAGAGGTCGTTCACGACAACGAAGTCGGGGGAGTGCGTCACGACGGTGGACGACGGGAAGGTCTCGGGGTGGACGATGTAGGGGCCCAGGCCGTTTGGGGAGCCCGTTATCCGGCGGGGCGCGGAGTGGGAGGGTTGAGGCTGGGTCGAGGGCTTCGGCTTCGGGGCCATTAACTTGTCGACTGTGGGGCGGGACGGCGGTTAGCGCGGGTCAGGGTCGTGGCTGGGGTCTGCGATGGGGGAGGGGACGATGAGGACTGGGGCTGCGTACATGCGTTCTTGGGCCCTGACGAACCGTCCTCCTGCTCTTCCGCTCGTGGGTCGGCGACGTCCACCTGCGCCGATGTGGAAGCCATTGCGGGAACGTCACGGCGGGGCTCTCGCGGATGTCGCAGAGGTGTGCATCGCCTAGTCTGGATGGACCGGGGTCCGTGTCTGTGGGTTCAGGTGTGGAGTGACGAAGTGCGAGTCTCTGCGGTTGGAGGGCTCGAGGGCGACTGGAACTGGAGCCTGGCCTGTGGCTTGGAGGAGGGTTCGGGGCCTGGGTGCCGTGCTGTGCCCGCTGGTGGTGGTGGTGGGGGTGGTGGGGTGGTGGGGTTGGACCCAGGACGCTATCCACTCACCGAGGGGCACAGCATCATCATGCATTAACAATCCATCCAACTTTCCTCTCCAACCTACGAATTCTTACGCACGCATAATCGACCTAGAAACTGCCACGGGAGATGTCTCTCCGGTGATTTCCTACACCCGCGTATCTCTGCCTATAAACCTGAAAATTCCGCCCTCGGAACCCTCCGAAGAACCCCGCCCCGCTGCAGTCCCAGCTCCCGCAGCTGCCCCGCAGACGCCCGTCAAGCTCCCGTCGCGCATGTGCTCGCATTGCCCCGCGCACCGAAGCAACCATGGTCGAGGTGGCCGACACTGAGGAGCACGTCGTTTTCGAGGGCGAGGAGTCTAGCTCCGCCACCGACGATGAGCCCGAGCAGCATGAAGTCGAGGTGCGGCGGCCCCAATCCCCGAATGCACGCCCCTGCACTTGTTAGCTGAGCTGCAGCCGCTGCATTGCAGACTCTCAAGACGGACACTTGCATAGAAGAGGGGTCCAGTTGATCAATTCGCTTTGGGAACACTCTGTTGACATCCCGAAACCTTGCAGGTTACCTTTGAGCCCGGGAAGAGCCACCGCCGCAAGAGCTCCATAGACGTCTTCCACGTCGCGATGCCGCTGCTGCGCCGCCCGACGCAGGAGACCGAGTGCATCGTCCACCAACTCCTCGATACCGAGCGGAGCCAAGACGCCGCCGAGTCTGAGGCCTCGGGTGCCTCCACAGCTCGGTCCCCCGACAAGAACACGCACCAGGCCCCTCCCTCCGCATACCACCACAACCACCGGCAAGAGGGCGCGCAAAGAGACAGCCTCGCCACCGTCCGGGAAGACGCGCCAGAGCCCTCCGTCTCTCCGCGCCCGAGCGGCGCGGACGGCATGGCCGAGCCCCGGAGGTCCGACGCGGGCCTAGGCCAGTTCGACGAGCAAGCGTGGCGCAGCGAGATGCTGCACTCGGTGATCTCCTGCAGCGACATGGAAGGCAGCGACGCACCCTCGAGGACGGCGCAGGAGGCGCTGCAGTCCCGGCTCCTCACCAAGAAGCAGCTGAGCGACATGGCGTGGGGCGTCCGCGAGCTGAGCAGGCGGCTGAGCAGCATCCGGCTGAAGCCAAAGGTGCGCTCGCTGTTCATTCTCACCAAGATCTACGACGGGGCCCTGGTACCCAGGACGAAGGAGGTCGTGCGGTGGTTGCTGTCCTCGGAGAGGGACCGCCGGCTCACGGTGTACGTCGAGGACCGGTTGCGCGAGGACAAGGAGTTCGACGCCGAGGGCTTGATAGCCGCCGCGGCGGACGAGTACGCGGCCAAGAACAATGTCGAGCCGGGGGCCGCGCGCGATAAGGTCGCGCGCCAGCTACGGTACTGGGACGCGGAACTGTGCCGGACGAAGCCGCACGCATTCGACTTCATCGTCACGCTGGGCGGCGACGGCACCGTGCTATACGCCAGCTGGCTGTTCCAGGGCATAGTGCCGCCCGTGATCAGCTTCTCGCTCGGGAGCCTCGGCTTCATGACCAAGTTCGACTTTGCCGACTTTCGGCCCACGCTCACGAGCGCGTTCTCGCAGGGGGTGACGGTTAGCCTGAGGTTGAGGTTTGAGGGGACTGTCATGCGGAGCGTAGCGAGGAAGGCGCTGGGGGAAGGGGCGGGTGCTGGGGCGGAGGAGGGGTTTAGGCGGAGGGATCTCGTGGATGAGCTTGTGGGGGAGGAGAATGAGGATGAGCTGACGCATAGGCCCGACGGGACGTTCCACGTTCTGAATGAAATTGTCGTAGACCGGGGGCCCAATCCAAGTAAGCCCTTATCCCCGCCTTCCCATCACCAGTACCCAATGCTAACCGCCCCAGCCCTCTCAAACATGGAGCTCTTCGGCGACGACGAGCACTTCACCTCCATCCTCGCCGACGGCATCTGCGTCTCGACCCCCACCGGCTCGACGGCCTACAACCTCGCCGCGGGCGGCTCCCTCTGCCACCCGGAGAACCCCATCATGCTCGTCACCTCGGTGGCGCCCCACACCCTCTCCTTCCGGCCCATCATCCTCCCGGACACCATCGTCCTGCGCGTCGGCGTCCCCTACGACTCGCGAACCTCGTCGTGGGCGTCATTCGACGGCCGCGAGAGGGTCGAGCTGCACCCGGGGGACTACGTCACGATCAGCGCGAGCAGGTATCCGTTTGCGACGGTGCAGGCGGGGGGCAGGAGGAGCGAGGATTGGATGGGGAGTATTTGTGGGAAGCTGGGGTGGAATAGGAGGCAGAAGCAGAAGGGGGGGTTTAAGGAGTGGGATGGGAGGTGAGGTGCTGATGGGTGTAGGGGGTGTGTGTATTTGTATTTGGTGCTTGGGGTTCTGGGTGATGGGAGTATACGTACATGCGTGTAAATGATTATAGCATGAGATTCGGGGACTGGGAAAGGCGTCTGGGCGAGGTGGTGTGGGATAGTTTAGCTTCCGGCCAAAGGTGACTCGAATTCCTAGACGTCTAGTTCCTTTGAGCTAAACGCTTGCTCCAACTACGATGGGTCTGGGGCCACGAAGCCATTGCAGCCCCTGTCCTTCGCTCCTCTGACCCCTAGGAACATGCAATAAAGACGATGAGGAATGCAGAAATGCCTAGGTCATCATTCGGGATATAAACACCCCAGCACAAATACATCTTTCATAAGATCATAATCGAGTCCGCTCCGTCAATCTCCTCCCTCCCACATCACGCCTCCCTCTCCTCCTCCCCCTCCCTCTCCCCATTCCCCTCACCCTCCCCCTCCGCCCTCGCCTTCTCCTCCGCCCTCCTCTGCGACTCGACAACAGCCCTCAGCTCCGGCGGCGGGTCGAACCCCGCATGGTCCGCGTGCCGCTTGTAGAAGTAGCTGTCGGGCCGGGGGGCCAGCTCGGCGGGGAGCTCCTCGAGGACGCACTGCAGGATGCCGTCGACGGACTTCTTCTTCGCCGAGTCGCGGTGCCAGATTGTGATGTTGTGGGAGTTGAAGCGGACGGAGAGGCCTACTCCGCAGAGTTGGTCGCCTTTTATCACTATTGTCAGCTTTTGTGCTCTGGGTCTTTATCTCGATTGCCGGGAGGAAGAGAGGGGCGGGGACAGGGAAGGAAGGGGGGAAAGGGGAGAGGGTAAGAAGGGAAGGCGAAGGGGAATGTACCGGCATCCAACACGCTCTCAAACTTCTCCCCAATAGCCAAGAGCTGCACCCTCGTCCAAACGTCCGGCCCGCTCGCCTTGGGCACGCGGAACGTCCAGGCCCCGCCGCACACGTTCCGGCGGTCCTCCCACACGGGGCGGAAGCCCTGCTTGAAGAGGTAGATGGACTCGCGCATGCGGATCTGGTCGACGGGCGTGTTGTTGTTGTAGCGCCAGAAGTCCTGGACGGACTCGATCTGGGTGCCAAGGCGCTCTAGTTGGGAGGGGAAGTCGCCTTCGGGGGTTTTGTCTTTTTGTTGGCTGCGTGTTGTTAGATACTGGGCTTGCTGCGGCGGCGGCTTGTAGCGGTGGAGAGGGAAGGGAAGGAGGCTGGTGGGTAGGAGTAGAAGGTGAAGGTAGAGGATACTCACCGGTCAAAGTAAACATCCCAGTAGTGCTGCGTCGGCAGCGGCCTCATGGTCTTGAGGAAGTTGCGCTTCGCGTCGTCGCGCTTCTCGGCGGGGGACGAGGCGGAGTCGGCGTCGGTGCTCTGCGAGAGGCCCGAGAGGCCGCGCGTGAAGAGGGCCGGTCGGGCGGCCATTGTGCGTGTTGTTGATATAGAATATATCGAGGGTATAGAGGATACGGTAGACTGGAGTCGTGGAAGACGCCGTGGTTGCGCAGACGGTGGGATCGCGGGTTCAGTCGGCTCGAGGACGGCTCGTTGTCAGTTCAGCCGGTTCGTGTTCTGGCTGTTCGAGGTCGAGTTGAACTTGCGATGGAAGACGCGGGAGGAGAGCGGTCAAAGAGCGTAATAGGGGCAAGTCGAGAGCCGCGCGACGTGGTGGTACCGGGACCGGGTCTGAGCCCGCCGCACGGCCGTGTCACTCGACAGGGCGGGGCGGCGGCAATGGAGCTGCTGGGACGTGCGGGAAAGGGGGACTCCAGCTGCACGACACGACGTCCCCGCAGCAGGGTGGGGGTTGGGGCGTTTCAAGGTGGGATCCTGTCGTCGACGGGCTGCGACAGGGGATTCGGATTTGGTAAAGTACACATAAATGATGACATATCTATATACATTTAGTAATGCGGATAACGGATGGTGCGACCGCGTCTGAAGAGCGTCGAGGCACAGTGACGATGGTTGGTGATAGACTTTGAGTCCGCGTATGCTTGTTCTTGACTGCTGGATTACAGCCGGGCGTCTGGAAACCTGAAACAGGGTCCCACCTGCTGGCGCGACCGCTTGCCGCCAATCGCTTGGTCTCCGCGCTAGAGATGGCATCAGCTGGGCTCCGAGTCCTCGCCAATCAAGTGGGCTCTTTGTCAAGGCGAGATGGCCCGTCGTCACGGAGCGTTGACAGAGCGCGCTGTGGAGCTCTCGTGTCTCTCCTTACATCCATAGCTCCATGCAAGTACGGTAGTCCTCCCGCCCGGGGGATGTCGACTGTTTCCCGGGCCGCGCCGTTTTCCGTCGAGCAAGGGTCTAAAAACGGAACAACCCGAGATACCATCTAAAGCAGGCTAGCCTCCGAAGATCCTTTCGGATCGTCGGTGTCCCTCCAGAGGCGTGTTGCACCTCTCAGGATCGAACACGGGAGGTCGAGAACTCGGTGACGAGTGTGAACAGTCCTGGCGCCTACCAACTGTGCCAGTCCGTGTTACCATGATTCACTCTATGGCTGACATGTATGTAAGGTTCTCTGGGGTGCTCTTTCTTGATGGGGGGCTCGGGCGCGGGTACATCCTCCCACTTGCCGCACGAGGTTCGGGGTCGCTCTTGCCCCGCAAAGGACAACAAAGAACACACCCAGCCTCTGATACAGGAAACGGCCACCGGATCAATAGCCGATAAGTATTTTTCCTCAGGTTTGTGACATCGCATCAGGCCATGTGTTGGCGGCACGGCAGTTGAGAAGAGCACGTCTACTTCCAAAGCGCGCTGGAGCGGAGTACCTACATCCGAATGTTATTCGCGGCTTGTTGTTCGATTCGGGTAGGCTCTTGCTGAGCTTAGTGGGTAGATGTCATGACTGGACTGGGCGCAATCTTGTCGACGCCGAGCTGAGATGCGGAGCAGCGCCGGAGGGACTCGGGATACGTGACGCCGCCAGTCCCTCAGCATCAACAGAAAGTGAATCCCCACTTCGGTTTTTAATATGGGGGAGCTCTGGGGAATGATCCCAACGAGAAATGTTTATACAACTTGCCCATTCCTAATTGCAGCCCCTCCACATTCCACCATGTACACTTGGCCCCTGTGATTATCACCTCCCCACCTGTCTCAGCCAGTGTCCCTACATCCAAAAACCCAAGAAACTCGGCCACCCGCCAAAAAGACTACATTAGAGTAGTTATATCGTTAGTTGCCGCTACCACCGTCATCGCCATGACCCTCATCACTGCAGCGGCGAGCAGGGCAAAGCCTGCAGCACCGGGGCGTCCACCCCGACCATCTGCTCCACGTCGAACCCCTCCACGTCAGACGCGAACTCCTTGCTCGACATGTACTTCTTGGTCATGTCCTCGATGTCCGCGCCGTCTGGGTATGACACCAGGGCGATGACTTGGGTGGGCTTGCTGAGGCTCCGAGAGCAGAAGTGGGCTTTGATGCCGTGTAGATCCAAGCTGGCGATGTGGGGCTCCCATACTTTCTCGTATCCCGCGGCGGCCTCTGGTGTCTTGAGCGTGTAGATTCGCAACTGGAACTGAGGCATTATGGAGGGTTGGAGGTAAAAGCAACGGTTGTTGAAGCGGGGAGGTTGTGACGTTTGATGGTCAGAGCCTTGATACCAGTGGGGTCTCCGCAAGCTCTTATACTTGCATTCTTCGGCACTTGGGACGTAATATAACGCCGTTACAAATTCGTCGTGACTGTGAGACGGCTTTCGCAGTAAGTCCAGCCCCCTCTTTTGGTGCGTCTCTCCCCAGGCTGCCGGTGGCATCGGTCCGTCCCTCTTCCCGAAGTTCCGTGACGAGCTCTTCATGTAGTCTAGCGGCGAGGCTGTACGTCCGGATGCGCTCCGTGCACACGGCCCACCACCGGAGGCCGGTGTTGCGGGGTCGGGAGGTCCCGCCATGTACATGTCCGGCTCGGTAGTTTGGTGGCGGCATCGCCGCGGACATCTTCGCCCACCAAGAAGGGCAGAGGGTCGGCACATTACGGTCACTACCTACCTCCGGGTATTCTGTGCCAAGTCGCAAGTCTATTGCGTACACCATGCCAACTCGGTATCATGCATGACAAGGACGAACCTCTAAAAGCGTAAGCCTGGCTCAATGTAAATATCGTTCTCTCGCATCCTCGCCCTTATTCGCTTTCCACCAGGTTAATTAGGCCCTGTCGTTTGCATCCTTCATCAGTTCGTCATGGTGGGCTGCTGGGCCACCATGCAAAAGCCGCCGCACCTGACGTGTGTCCTGTCGTACGAGTCGGCCTGCAGTATATACCAAGCCGTCCGCCGGGGCAGCATCTACAGCGACAACTTCCACTTCCACTGGTTCCACAACCTCGTCGTCCCCCACCAGCGCGGGTCGCGAGACGGGTCGCTCAGTGCAGATGAGCTTGCGGCCAACCGAGTAGATTAGCCTCACCTACTGGCAACGACCGAATACCCCAACGAAGGCTCCTGTGGCGTCTTGTAGACTCTCCGCTCGTTCTCTGACATTACGGTGCCGATTTACCTGGCGGGGAACTGGATTGATCCAGAACTACACCCACCCGGGAACATCCGAGCCTTCAAGGGCTTCTCTGAGGAGCACAAATGGCTGGAGATGCACACCGGGAACCACTTGGGTGCGTTTTGTGAGCCGGAGCACATGGCCCTGCAGAGGAAGTTCCTGGACTACTTTCTTTTCCACAAGAAAGATAACTCCCCGTGTCCGACTACTCCAACATCAGGGCACCCGGAACTTCTACCGCGAAAACGAGGTGGCCTTTCCACCCCCCGACGCAGAGGAATTCTCCCTCTATCTGACTCCTGCACGTCAACTCTCCCAGAGTTGTCCACAGGGCAAACATTCAGCCAACAGTGTCGGTTTAAAAAGAAATTGCCGTTTTAGGAAATCTGTCACACAAGTACCTCGTAGGTCGCGCTAGGAAGGCAGAGGTGAGCTGGAGCGGAACTGAGGTGTCAAGATAGTGGAGAAATAGCGGGGTATGTCACGTGAGACGTATGGGGTACCTGGAGTTGAGAAATCACTCCTTTGGCGCGAACTCCCGCTGGCTTGGCGCTAAGACCGGTCGTCCAGTATTAGAGTGGGCAATTGTTACCACTTGCAAGTCACCTCAAGCTCACCTCACCCGCCCTCATTTTTGCCATCTTCAGCATACCTCGACGTCCACATCACTCAACTTACGCCCCAACAACACGTCAAATCTCACCCGATACATCTCCATAATTGGCATTCATCCCTCCACACACCAATACTTGATGGTCAAGAAAGGAAAGGGCAAGGCCCCGCCTGCCCCCAAGGATGCCTCGCCCGCGCCGAGCACCTCTAAGACGGGCAAGGGCAAGAAGCCCGCCGAGACGCTGCAGTCTCTGCAGTCCCTGCAGTCGGACCCCAGCATCCTGCCGGCCCCCAAGCCCACCGCCAAGCAGATCCTCGGCGGCTCGTCGTGGACCGGAAAGCTGCCCGTCAACCTCTTCAACGAGCTCTGCCAGAAGCAGAAGTGGGACAAGCCCGTTTACGACATGAAGAAGACGCCCGAGGGCTTCCTGTGCTGGGTCTCTATCAGTGCCCGGGACCCGAAGACGCAGGAGGTCACGCGTCTGGACCCCTTCAAGATCCCCGCCTCGCACAAGCACCTCCTGTGCAAGGAGACCCCGCTCGAGGCGAGGAACTACGCCGCCACCTACGCGCTGTTCCGTGTCTGCAGCATGCAGAATAGGCACTCGGTCCTGCCGCCCGACTTCAAGTCGCTGTGGAGGGATTTCCAGGCGCTAAAGGCCGAGGACGTCAAGGAGGGCAAGGAGTGGATGTACAGCGGCGACCCGTTCAAGACGCACCGCGAGAGGGAGGAGGCCAAGGCCGCCGCCGAGAAGAAGAGGCAGGAGGTGAGGGCTGCCGCCGAAAGGGCCAAGAGCAAGCCTGGTGCCGTGCCTGACGGACGGATGAAGGGGTGGACGAACGCTCCTAAGATTGAGATGGGGAAGAAGACGAGGGCCCAGCTCGAGAACCTGCTACGGCGGAGCTCGACGTGGAATCCGAACGGGATCGAGATCCCCGCTGACCAGAGAAAGAGGATTGTCGAGGAGCTGAGCAAAATTGGCTTCCGGCCGAGTCATGTTGACGAGGCGACGTCTTACTGTAAGGATAAGGATGAGACGCTCGAGTGGCTCTTGATCCACGTTCCCGAGGACGATTTGCCTTCGTGGGCCTTGCCGGGGACCTACACCGCGGGGGTTACTGTCGGGGCTACTAACCTCAAGAGGGAGGGTGCCATCAAGCGCCTCTCGCAATCTGGGTACTCCGTGGAGCTGTGTAAGCAGGTCTACGATGACGCCGGTGGCGACGAGGGGAAGGCGGCTGAGGTCCTGCAACGGATCCTCCTCGGCAGGGCTAATAAGCCGGAAGGGGATGCGGATGCCGAGGAGCCGGAGTTTTACGGAACCCCTGAAGAGTTGTGGGAGGAAGAGACCGAGAGTCTCGAGTCCGTCTTTGGCGAGAATTTCACGCGCGAGTCGCCTACCTTTGTCCAGGTCCGCCTCGACACCCTCACCGATCCTCACAGCAGGAAAGAGGTCAAGGCTTCCCTGCAGTTTAGGAAGTCGCCCAACTACCCCTCGCAGCTCCTGGTCGGCATCGTCGCCAACCTCCCCTCATACGTTAAGCTCGCCATCCTGCGGAAGTCGCTCGAGTACATCGAAGAGTCGCTGAAGGGCGAGCCGATGAAGATGTACTTTGTCGTCGACTGGGTGCAGCACAACGCCCAGGACATCATCAAGAACCCCGGCAAGCTCCTGGACATTTCGTCAGTCGCGTCCACCGCGTCCGAGACCCAGCCCGCCAACGCCAAGCCGGCCCGGGGGTCGCGGAGGAGGGCCCCGAAGCCGAAGCTCATCAACTGGACGCCCGATGCGGCTTCTAAGGAGGAGTGGCAGCGGAGACAGCAGACGCCCGCGTGGAAGGAGATGGTTGCGGCGCGGCAGAAGCTGCCGGCGTGGAGGGTCAAGGAGGCCATTATCGGGACCGTGACGGCGAACCACGTCACCATTATCAGCGGCGAGACTGGATCCGGAAAGTCCACGCAGTCTGTGCAGTTCATACTCGATCACTTGTACGGGAAGGGACTCGGGAAGTGCGTGAACATGCTCGTCACGCAGCCTCGTCGTATTTCGGCGCTTGGTCTGGCGGATCGTGTGTCCGAGGAGCGGTGTTCTAGGGTGGGAGAGGAAATAGGATACGCCATCCGAGGCGAGTCTCGCCGCGGGCCCCAGACTCGCGTCACGTTTGTGACGACTGGTGTTCTCCTCCGGCGCCTGCAAGTATCCGGCGGCCGCGTCGAAGACGTCGTCGCCTCGCTTGCCGACGTGAGCCACGTCGTTGTCGACGAAGTGCACGAGAGGAGCCTCGACACCGACTTCCTCCTCACTCTCCTCAGGGAGGTGATGAAGGCCCGGAAAGAGGGCTTAAAGTTGATCCTTATGAGTGCCACGCTCGACGCGGCTTCGTTCAAGAACTACTTTGCCGCGGAGGGGTTGAGCGTCGGCACGGTCGAGATCGAGGGACGGACGTTCCCCGTCGAGGATTACTTCCTTGACGACATTGTCCACATGACTGACTTCCGCTCCGACGGATACGAGCAGATGACTGGCGCGCTACAAGGAGAGGCCATGGGCAAGACGATCCAGAAACTGGGCTACAGGATCAACTACGACCTCATCGTCGAGACGGCCCGCGCCATCGACTCGGAGCTGTCCGCTGCGAAGAAGACGGGCGGCATCCTCATCTTCCTCCCCGGCGTCGCCGAGATCAGCCGCGCATGCAATATGCTAGGCTCCCTCACCTCCCTCCATGTCCTCCCCCTCCACGCCTCCCTCGAGACCCGCGACCAGAAGCGCGTCTTCGCGCGCCCGCCCCCCGGCAAGCGCAAGGTCGTCGTCGCCACCAACGTCGCCGAGACGTCCATCACAATCGACGACATCGTGGCCGTCATCGACAGCGGAAAGGTAAAGGAGACGACGTTCGACCCGCAGAACAACATGCGGAAGCTGGAGGAGAACTGGGCGTCGCGCGCGGCGTGCAAGCAGCGGCGCGGGCGCGCGGGCCGCGTACAGGAGGGGTTGTGCTATAAGCTTTATACGCGGAACCTGGAGCAGCAGATGGCGGAGAGGCCTGAGCCGGAGATCCGTCGTGTGCCGCTTGAGCAGCTGTGCCTTTCCGTCCGGGCGATGGGGATCCGTGACGTCGCGACGTTTTTGGGGCGGTCGCCGACGCCGCCTGAGGCCACGGCCGTCGAGGGCGCTGTGCGGCTTCTGCGGCGGATGGGCGCGCTGGATGGTGACGAGCTGACGGCGCTGGGGACGCAGCTCGCCATGATCCCCGCGGATCTCCGGTGTGGGAAGCTGATGGTTTACGGGAGCATCTTCGGGTGCCTGGACGACTGCGTCACCATCGCCGCCATCCTCAGTACGCGCAGCCCCTTCGTCTCCCCCGCCGAAAAGCGCGAGGCAGCCCGGGAAGCGCGCGCTCAATTCTCAAGCGGCGAAGGCGACCTCCTCACCGACCTCGCGGCCTTCCGCGAATGGTGCGAAGCCCGCGCCCAGCTCCAGCACCGCGCCGTCCGGGCCTGGTGCGAAGACAACTTCCTCTCGCAGCACACTCTCTCCGACATCTCCTCCACGCGGGCGCAGTACTACGACTCCCTCCGCGAAGCCGGTATCCCGACCTCGGGCCCGGCCTCGTCGGGCGGGAGCCCCGCGCTGCTCCGCGCCGTGACGGCCGCGTCGTTTGCGCCGCAGATTGCGCGGATCCAGTTCCCGGACAAGAAGTTTGCGTCGTCGCATTCGGGGGCTGTGGAGCTCGATCCCGAGGCGAAGATGATCAAGTACTTTTCGCAGGACCATGGTAGGGTCTTCGTGCACCCGGGGAGTACGCTGTTTGGGAGCCAGGGGTTCCCGGGGCTGGGGGGCCAGGTTGGGTTTGTGTCGTACTTTAGTATGGTGGCTACGAGCAAGGTGTTTGTGAGGGATTTGACTCGTGAGTGTTGCCTTTGTCTTTCTCTACAGCTGGGAACCGTCGTGCTCCCCCCAACACACTACACCCCTCTCCTTTCCCTCCACGCCCCTGCATACACCCTACACACATCCCAATTCCAAGAAAGAAGCTAACAATCCCAGCCTTCAACATCTACACACTCCTCCTCTTCGCAGGCTCCATATCCCCCGACACCCTAGGCCGCGGCCTCCTCGTCGACGACTGGCTCCGCCTCCGCGGCTGGGCCCGCATCGGCGTGCTCGTCTCTCGGTTGCGCCGGCTGCTAGACGACGTCGTGGCGCGGGCCGTGGACGCTGGGGACGGTGGCGGGGGCGGGATCGCCGGGGGTGAGGTGGCGGCTAGGGAGGTTATTGAGGTTGTGGGGAAGCTGGTTGAGCTTGATGGGTTGGATGCTTAGTGTACCTGTGGGCATTCGGCGCAGTTTGGATGGGGGATATAAAAATAGGATAGAACAGGGTTGGGTTACTCCTCGAATCACGCAAAGAGGTTCCATGTCGTCACGGTCATCATCGAGCTCGAGATTAAACGGCCTGCGTTCTTTTCTACTTCATACATCGTAGACCCGGCAATCCTCCATCCCACCCCGCATTGACTTACAAAAAACTAGGTAATTGCACGATCTTTCCCCAAGCTCCGATTTTCCCGGGGGTATATGTAACCAACTCGAACCCAAACAGTGACCAGAACCAAAGGAAGAAACACGCACACATTATCCCGTCCCTCCCCCCTTCCTTTCCCCCGTGACCTGTTCGTCCCTTCACGCTGGAACCCCCCTTCGCCAGCCGCGTTGAGCACCTACCAGATGATACTCGTCTCCTGGGCCCTCTCATCCGGCGCACTACTATCAATCCCCCTCGTACCCACAGACAACCGCGCGAACCTCGAGCGGAGGTCAAAGTCCACAGAGCGCACCATGACGCGCCTATCCCCCGGCACCAGCGCGCCCCCTGGATTCCCTCCCAACCCCACCTCCCCCATCCCCACGCCGTCCACGACAACGGGGGGTTCCTCCTCGATGGACGCCACCCACCGCCCGATAAGCCCGCTAAGCTGGCTATCCCACATGCCTTCCCTCCGCGAACTGCTCCTCAGCAACTGTATCGCCTGCCTTCGTATCTCCGGGTCTCGACACTTCGTCGCAACGACGTACAACGGCGGCACGATCCCCAGGTCGGCGCTAAACGACGGCTTAACATGATGCGCAGCGTACTCCCCGCCCCCTAGGAAGTCCGTCCCAATAGGCCGGTGCTTACACCTCGACGGATCAGGACACCTCCTCGCCGCAGCCCGTCTCTCCTCGTCCCCCACCACCTCCGTCGCCAGGTCCACAATCAACCTAAACTGCGGGCTAAACACATCAAACTGCGCCTCGCTGTCGTGGAACGTCATCAGGAACAGCACCGTCCCCATGACCTGGAACATCTTGAGCACCGCGATGCCGGCTTTCTCCTGCGCCGAGACGCCCGGCCCGCAGCGGCGCTCTAGAATATGCGAGAAGGCCGCGGCCCACGCGTCTAGCTCGCCCTTGAAGCCCGCGCCGTACTGCTTCAGGGTGCGGGGGAGGATACCCATTGGCCCGTGGCCTGCCTGCGCGAAGAGCGTCTCGGTGAAGCGGAGCATTGTCTCGCAGAGGACGTCCCACGCCAGCCGCGCCTCGATGAGCGTCCCGAAGCGGGCGGGTATGTGCGGGCGGGGCGGGTCTGGGGGAGGGGACCCGGGGGGTGAGGTCGGGCTCGCGTAGGCGGGCGTCTCGGGTGTTAGGCGGATGACGTACGGCTGCGGGAAGTGGAACGCCATGTCGTACGACTTCGCCTGGATAGCTAGGCGCGTAAACATCTGCACGAGCTCGTCTTCGACGGGCCCGGGCACGCCGGGCCGCCTCTCGGCGCGCACCTGGTTCAGCAGGCGCAGCCCGTTCTGGATCTGGTAGATGGCCTGCCGGTGGTCGCCGACGAAGGAGTCGAAGCATGCGAGGAGCACGCTCGCCATCAGCAGGATCCGGTGCGACCGCTGGTTCTGCGAGCTGAGGGCCACGACGGACTTGATGGCCTCCGAGTACTGCCGCACGGCCACCTGCCAGTGGTGCACGGGCGAGCTCGCGGCCACGGACTTGTCCGAGGGGGACCCGGGAGGCGAGGCGCTCGACTGCTCCAGCGTCTTGTACAGCGCACCGAGCGCGATGACGGCGTGCCGGATGGCCGCCTCGTAGTGGCACTCCCGGAGCACCGTCTGCGTCCAGAACACCGAGTCGAAGAAACCCGACAGCTCCTGGGCTGTGTGCGTCCGGAAGAGCTGAAAGTAGAGGCCGTCCTGGCCCGTCAACACCAGGTTCGACGCTGGGCGGTAGAGCGTGAGGATGTCCTGACGCGGGATCTCCTCGTCGGCCTGCTCATGCGGCTGCGGCTGCTGCTCATTGCTTCTTCGGGTGGCGAGTTTCGCCGCGCGGCGCGACATCTGCGGCGCCGACGGGACGGGTGGGCGGGTCGAGGCCAGGGACCCGTTCTGCGGCGCGGCAGCGAGGACGGGCTTGGGGGCTATGACGACGACCTCGTGCGACCGGAGGCTCCGGCTGGGGGCGGGATACCCCGGGCAGTCCTTCCTCGCCTTCTCGCATTGGGTGCATCCCGGTCGTCTCTCGTCGCACTTTATTCTCCGGTGTCTGCGCAGCAGCTCAGCGACCAGGTTCTACTCGAGGAAAGGGAGGATTTTCCAAAAAGAAAAAGAGGGCGGGAGGAGGGCGTACTTGCAGTTGTTGCAGCCAGTCTTGACCTTGGGCTTGCTTGTCCTGTTTCGCCTGGGCCTCTCCTCGGGACTCGGAGTGGAGCCACCAAGTGACGTCGGCGTGGGCGGAGTGCCGTTGCTGTTTGGGGATAACATTGGTAGCGCCGGGGCCGTCGTGAGGCTGATTCTTTGTAAAATGGGCTGAGTCTTGGGGTCGAGCCCCGTCAGTGGTTCAGAGGCGGAGACTCGAGACTAGGGTGTTCGGTCCGTGCCGGGCGGTCTTAATTGGCGCAGGACGCTGGTGTGATGTCTCCGAAGCTATCTTCCGGCTAAACAGCCCCGTAACACTTGGAAGCTGGGGACCGCGACGACCTTGGTTCTGTAGGGAATACGATGAGCATCCTCCTTGCATAGAAGCGAGTGTGATGGAGTGGAGTGGTTGAGCGCCCCGCACGAGTCAGTGAAAGGCTTCCGGGACGCCAAGTGCGATCGCCTTCCACGGAGCTCCAGCGATCTGCAAGGGCGCCGGCAAACCAGGCCAAGGTGAGACAACCACGGCACTAGACAGAACATACCATTAGGTATCCCGGAAGGGACGGGGCGGAAACCTTCTATTTCCCCGAGGCGTGCATGCGCCCGCGCCTAAGTCTGGGCCGGCGCAGAGTCGTCCAGGTAGTCCTAAATAGAACGGTTAGTTTGGGGAGAGTCAAAGCGCGACCCCGGCGAGATCCAGGAATGAAAGGCCAGCGTGGGTGCAAGGGACCTGGGACGGCCCCTGCCGGGGAAGCTTGGCGCCTGCCACCAGCGGCACGGACAGGAGCCAAAAAGCGCGAACCAACGCGCGTCGCACGCATGTGATGCAATTCGATCCGGCCCAGTTCCAGTAGCAACTCCGCTTTAGCCATCGCCGGAGAACAAGCTTACTTACAAGCGCGATCCTTGAATCTGTCGTTGCAGGAGCAGCTGGAAAGAAGAAAGACGAAAAGTTTGTTGGGTCGCGGAATGCTACGTCGGGGAAAACAGGTGATCTCGGGCGGATCGGCGGCCGTGGCCGCTTCCCTGCTGCAGCACCCCGGCCGGTTAGCGACACAAGGCAGCGCCAGCGGGGGTCCCTTTTGCGGACGGGCGCTGGGTCCGTGTGCTGTGGGGATGCAACCCTCGGATCAGGGGAGCGAGGGTGCCATGTGGCTCGATTGGTCGGGCGATCGGGGCGGAGGAATGCTGCGAAAGGCGAGAGGATCGCTCAGAGGCAGTTTTTCCGTATAGAATGATTGGCGGGCGTAAACTGTGTCTTCGGGTGCGTTTCGTGTCTTCGCAGGCTCGAGGGAGAGCCGTGTGGAAGGGCGGCAGTTGTGGGTTCCGGGGGGCAGACCCGTGTTAGTGAGGAAACCCACGGCACGAATAAATCAAGAAAAAGAGCAAGCAAACAAGCATCGCGCGTCCTGCAGAAACGCGGGGAACAACCCCCTCTTATCCCCAACCCGAGCCGCCTCAAGCAGCACAAACAATCGACAGAATGACGCCCCGGCAGAAAGCGACGGGGCCCCGTCCTGCCCTGCAGACTGCAGACTCCCCTCCGTAATACCCCATGTACGAAGTAACCC
>JAGFNX010000591.1:0-14615 GCA_017657125.1 Scopulariopsis brevicaulis
GGAGGGTAGTATTTCTTGTTCGGAAAGTCATGGCTTTAGTCGAAGATGTATGCTCGCTCTCCTCCTCATCTCTCACAAGCTCTCTCCTAGCCATCACCATATTTCCATGGTATTGCACCCGCACGACAGGCGATTGGCGCACAGAATGGCTGGGCCAGGAAGGCTAGGTCAACGGAATGGCCATGGACTATATCTTCGTTCTGTGATATTAATGGTCTCGCATTTAAAGGATACTACTCTAGGGACCGTCTAGTCGATATCCCCCACTGTGCTAGGCCCGACTCTTCATTTTTCCTTCTTCGGGTCCTACTATAGCCCCTTTTTTTTTCAGAGGCCCCTGGTTAGTCTCATTCCAAAAGCAATTGACTTTACATGTATGTTTCGGCATGCCGTCACAGGCTCACCGCTGCTGGCACTCCGAACCCCATCGTGCCGTCCACAACTGACATGAACCCCAACCTTCCACCGCCACCAAAACTTCGGCCCCCCTCTCACCACTCACCTACACTCCGCCCCAAAGCATCCTATGCATACCAGACCACCCCCATGGGTATCAAATAGAAGGGAAAGGGCAGGGTAGCTCAATGGTAATCCGTAGATTTCGATTTAAAATAAGAGTTCCCATTTTCACTTCAACCATGGTGGCCGAAAGAAGAACCAAGAAACAAGGTGGGAGTCAAACAATTTCGTATAACCTCTCGTCCTCTGTGGCCTGCGGCTCCATATTGAAACATGCAATTGTCCATACCGTGTGTGTAAGCTGGGGGAAAGCACCAACTGTTTCTTCACTTGTGACGGATGTGTCGGGCTTATGCCATTGCGGGTCTCGTACTTCTAACTAGTGGTGTGCATAGAGTAGCTTATGCTTATGAATGTCTACCTATCATCTATCCTGTATCATCTTCCCTCCGTTATAGTTTCTTGAAGCCGCCATCGCTTTTGCGAGTAAGGATAGGGTCGTGTGTTGAGGGCACATCAAATACATATCCCATGGATAGGTGGTCATCATTCAGTAACTTGCGCCAATGGGCTCCACGCATTATATTCTCCACAAGCATAGCTATGGCGTTATCAGGAATGTCCCATATAATTTAATCATGGGGCTCATCGCGCATTCTCGTTAAATGCAAGCAAGGCGACAAACTGTATCTTTGTTCGACTTGCTTGCGGCATTGCGCATAAGGCTACATAACCCCCATACCTAAGTCGGCACATGACCATGCTCGACGACCAGATGCGACCCATTCCCTTCTTATAGTGTGAAGGTCCATGGCTATAATATGGTGAATCGTCAACCTTGCGGGGGATACCAATTGGGCTCTGACAGTGCATCCACAGCGTGCTCGAGGCATCACAAGTATAAATGTGAGGACTCTATTCCGCGACCACCATCCGCACTTGGCTTCTGAATTCCAAGATAATTGTCACGTCCGGCTCTTCTCCCTAGCCTGGAAATGGACTTGGCTTAAGACGAGGCCATTGATCATACCCCAGGTCGACACGATAGTTTGGGGTTCGGGGTGGAGATGGCGAGGCCTCTTGTTACCCACCGGATTAGGGTCCTATCATAATTCTCGGATATACGAGAGGACGCACCGCGTCTAGGCCGTTGGTGGATGCCTATCGTTTTACAACATTAGCGACAAAGCGGAATCCTCTGATACTGCCGAGGATAGGATCGCTGGCTCCTAAGTTAAAAGGCGCAACAGACTGATCTTGGCGAAATCCGATTCCGCATCCTTCGCACCAATTTCCAACTTGCCAGGGGGTTTTCGGTCCAATTATGGCTGTATGCTGGTGGGTATCGCGGGTACATGTCACACCTTGATTAGCTGCGTCGTGTAAGATACTACAGACGCCTTCTGACCTGTCCTCAAAATAAAGTGACATGATTTGTATTCATTTGCGTTACTTCGCCTTGCCTAGTCTAAACTTGAACCTTCGGGGGGAATTACGTCATGATAAACGACACGATACTGGACAATTCGCTTATAAATCGGGGCAGCGAGCGGGATTTTAAGAACCCTTGGATACGTATATACATACTCTCCCACGATCAAAGACGGCACGGAAACGGCCTTAACTTCCGACCTAACTCGCCACCTTCCTTCTTGTAGAGCGAGGCTTCATATAAATTGGGGATAGGAATTTTCAACTCATCTTGACATCGAACTGAATCTCAAAGATGGATGCACTGCACGGGAAAATCGTGCTACTGGTACAGTCTCCTAGACTCTCCCCGCATTCCTTCGTCACCTACTGAGTCTTAACGTCAGACCGGTGCCTCGATGGGCATAGGGGAGGCAATTGCGCATAAACTAGCGGACTCTGGAGCCAATCTTATCCTCGTCTCTCGATCCCAGGTACGGAGCCCCTCTCAGAACAGTCCAGCCATGTTGCCACTCGGACTCCCACGTCAGGGACTTTCCCCATGCTAATTGAAATCCTTAACTTTAGGACAAACTTGCTTCCCTCTCCACGACTCTGACGGAGAAATATCCCTCTACCAAAGCCATTTATCAGGCTACGGACATGGGCGACTACGATGCTGTGAGCCGCGCGGTTCAGTCGTCCATCGAGGAACTCGGACCTATTGATATCCTCATCAATAATGCATGTCTTTGCCCCGACAATCGAGTCAGTACTCTAACTATTCTAACCACGGGCTTTATAGGCAGGCTTAGCACTTGGCGCGCCGGCTACTTTTCCTGAGTCGAACGTGTTTGACATTCTTACGATGAACAACACAAACATCAACGGCTTGATGTGGGTCACCCACACTGTCCTGAACAAGTCCCTCCTCCCCAGAAAGGCAGGCACAATCTTGAATATTACATCGATAACCGGCCTGGAAGTGCCTGCCTTCCCCGGTGAAGCAGTCTACCATGCCAACAAGGCGTGCCAGGAGGCATTCACCAATGGCCTCCGCAACGAGCTCAGCCAAACCAACATCAGGGTTCTCGCCCTGCGGCCTGGCTGTGTGGCTACAAATTTCCACTCGCAACGTGTTGGCCACGACAGGGCTATGTATGACAGCTTCTTTGAGGGATTCCAGTACGTAAAGGCTCCTAACATCGCCCGAGCAGAGCTAAGTCTGACACGCGCGAATTAGGCCCCTGACCCCGGACGAAATAGCCGACGCTGCCATTTACATGCTCCATCAGCCGCCAAACGTGTCTGTCAAGGCTCTAGACGTTGTCCCGTCCGGTATGTGACGATGATCAACCATAAGTCACCGCGCTAATAGGATATGCAGCTCAACGATCTCTCCATGTTTTTGACCGTACGTGGAACGACAGAAACGAACAATAAGCGTAGCGCGCTGCGGGTTAGCTACCAGTCGGACAGATGCTGTCGATCATGACACGATAAAATTATCACGGCAGTATGGATATCGTTTTTGGAACCAATAATCATGGTTGGACGATAGCCAACAGCCATGTTGTAAGCACAAGCCTAGCCTCCTGAGGTGATGTAATAGGAGAGATTAGCCATCGCATTTCCATGTCGTTACTCCTCAGTCTGGATCCCACTTATACCTGACCTGGTCCCTACTCTCAATGGTATAACGCTGGACCGGTTTTCAATGTGTAGGAGGTAAATCATGGTCCCCATGGTAGATCGTCGATCTCTCCGACGCTTATACACACCACCTCAGGAACGGCAGGTTTGGTCTCACAATTGACGAGAGAGAGTCCACGTTGTTCATTTAATTGGGTTTCTAATCAATGAGCAACGGGGCAACCCCCTGCCGCGCTGCCCGCCGGCGGGACGATCTCCATGGTGTTTTCCCTGTCGATCTGGCGGAACATGATCATGGGGTCGTACCAAACCTCGATCGACTCGAGCTTCAGCGCGTCATTCACCTTCGCAACCACAATCCCCTCGAAGTCAATCATGCCGCCGTGCGCCTTGACCTTGACCTTCTCTCCCTTCCTATAGACCGGCTTAGTTAGTACACACGGGACGAACAGGGAATTCGAAAGAACGCACGAGTTGAAGCCGACATAGTCATTCTTCATCTGCCCCCAGTGCCTCCACTTAAACGTAACGGTCGGCGGCCCGCTGTAGACCTCAATCACCTCCCACGCGAATACGGGCATCATCCTCTTGAATGATTTGTGGCTCGAGTCAAAGCTCGACTGCTCCGGGTCGTAGTACTTGTTCTCGCCGATGAGCGCGTTGTACGTCCCCACGCTCAGCATGTGGTTGCCGTCGTTCTTGGGCCCTCCGTTGAGGGAGAAGGTGTATGACGACGTGTCGACGGTCCGCCAGTCGTCCAGGGAGGTCTTAAAGGAGGCCTCGATCTCCCAGTTCTTGACGAGGTTCTCGACCAAGGCGGGGAGACTTCCAGCAGTGTGGCTCATCTTCTTGGCTGGCGATTTGCAATCCCCGGTTAGTCGGCCTGAAACGGGCATGTGCGGTGGTATCTGGAACAGGTGGTGGAGGGAAACCTACTTTCGGCCCAGAACTTGCGCGTCTTTGAGTAGTCCGGTGCGCGTTTGTTCCTCCACTGTACGCCATCGTCCCCAAGCACAGCATCGGGGTTGAGCACCACATCGGGCAACTCGGGAGCGGGGGCCGCCTCAGCCATTGTGAGATTAGCAGTTGTGGAAGGGGTATTAGAGGTAGAAGGCTACTATGTGCGTGTTCCTTTCGGCGAATGATCCAGCACTGCAGTAGAACAAGCCAGTGACGAAGGGGTATTACGGCCCCGAAGAAAAAGGGCGGGGACACGTATTTATGAGGGAAGCCATGGTTACATGGAGGGAACTGGTTACAACAGAAGGGAGGGGAACGGCTTAGCCGTGCCTGTGGAATAGACTCCGGTGTAAACATAACCCGTGTAATATGGGCTGGGAAAAGACGGTAAGCGTGCGATACCGACGCACGTTACAACGGCGTGCTACGGCCGTTTGAGATCCGATCCAGCGGCGTAGTATTGGTCGGTTGGGACCAAGGACAAGGGCAACAATATATCTGCAGCTAATGCATGGAAGCCCATCCATTGACCAATGGCACCCGCAGAATTAGTAAAGAGACACCCCGCCGGCCCCGGTCCCACCACTAATTTCGGAAACAGGCGAGGGAAACCTCGGTCCGCCGCCCGGCGTGTCCAAGCGTCTGCAGGGGCAGAACGGCCCAGAACCTGGAGGATCCCTGCCGAGTGGCTGCGCCCTCTTCCGCTAATGCAGGTCAGGGAATGAATGGTATGCTTCCTGCTATTCCTAACGGCGGGGAGTGAGGGGTTTCTCGCCGTCTACCCACACGCAATGGAACGCTCCGGCCGGTACGGATAGGCGGAGGCGTGGTTCTTGCCGAGTACCTCGTACGGTTAGGGGAACGAGCTGATTACGCTTTGACTCGACTCGGTAAGGAGATGTTCCTCCACCGCGCGGATTTGTGATATCGTTGTCGAGTATTTTTTGCGGCCTGCTGAAGGATCCCAGAGCTTGGCACCTCGTACGCGTCCCTCCCCGATTTAAAAACAGCTGCTTTGTGCACTTACCTCGCTCTGGGGGAAGACGTGAAAGTAGATCAAACTGGAGTAACGGTACAGGTTCGACGTCTCATTTTGCCGCCTCAATAGAACGCATGCAAACCCTAGGCTCATAATGCCCGCTATGCTTAGGGGAAACAGGTACGATCGGTACCGCGCGACATGCCCCGAGCCCTCGTATGTTTCTCTTATAATGCATTCTGCCGGGTTACCCCACACTGTTAGGTTAGGAGGCACAACAGGCACTTCGAGCTTCCTGTTCACCACATCCCGCTCTATGGAACTAGGAAGCCGCTGCCGCATTAAGATCCACGCACGTGTTAAGTGGAATTACCAAGATTACACTCCACTTCCCCGCGCATACCTGAGGAGGTGTACACCGCATTGGACCCATAGTAATTGGACGCCGTGTCGTATCCACAGCCCTTAATCCGAGTACGAGGTGGTGAGAGCGGGACTCCCCTGAAACGCTGGCGACTGGGTATGGGGTAGTAGCTGGGGCAGAGTACAACGTTGCCGAGTAGACGAGAACATGTGACATACCGAGTGCGCCCTAACCTCGGTCGCTTCTCCAGATCTAAGTAGATATGAAGTCTGCTCCCTGAACGCGATCCGGAAAGCATGGTGCCTCTACATAATCGCCAGCATATACCTCCATTACAGTCCCGAATCTGAGTCCTGTTCCAGATCTGGTATAGTCAAGCAGGTGGTCGCGGCAGAAGTATCGTCAATGGTGTTCCTTGTGCCTCATTCACTGTATGCTCCTAGGATTCCACGTCCGTGAGATCCGTTGGACCGCGTACAACGTCCGACACGGCCAAGATGTATCATATTTTCGGGGTACTACCAGGGCTACACCACCTACGACCTGACCGCAAAACGCCGATATCCATGAAGGGCGCGGTCTGTACAGTACTTGTACTTGTAGGCACAACGGGCCAGTCGGTACCCGGAATCGAATTGCTGCCCGCCCCACGTATGCACCCCCATATCCTCGCCTCGTAGACCCACATAAACACGGCCAGGGCCACGTTAGTGGCGGGGAGCGACGGAAGGTGGGTCTATACGAAGAGTCTGACCACAGCCATCGTTCTGGACTGAGTACCCTTGCAGACGAGCCTTCCTTGCAAACTTGGCGAATGTACTTTGCTCGATGTGGGATGGGCCATACATAGTGTGCTCCCCTAATTTCTCAATTTCAAAGCAGGAATTTCTCGGATTCCTTGAGATCTAACTGTCCTGTTATGCTTCCATATGGACTCACCAATGTCAACCCAACGATGCGCCGCCACATGGGTCAGATCGTATGCGAACCTATATCTCATGTTCAAACCAAAGGGTGGGTACGAGTACCACCGCTGAGGGGAGGGATAAAGGTCAAAATCATTGTTTTCAACGCAGTTACATGCCAAGATGCCCAGTATGCTTCCCGCCCGAACTATTATGTCACCCGATGCATTTGTAAATACGAAGTGAGTAGTTGGAATCCACTAGATAACAGGATATCTACTTCCTAGCGGAGAGGTAACAGGGCCCGTGGCTAAGTTCGTAGAATACAAAGACAGACTTGACCAAGAGATTACGACGCCTTCTGAGACATCTGACTGTGCGTACCGACGATATTCCGCCCAATCAAAACCTAGGTTATGGTGATGGTGCCTTCGCAATATAGCAGACTCATATCGTGATAATGGAGACTTTTGTGAGGTATATGGCGATGGGCGCCACGAAAAAATCTCTTTAGGCTGGTCAGTTTAGGGGGTTCGTGACTGGAAAATCTTCCACCTTCCGCACAGCTGGTTGTTACTGATCCGGAACCGCTAGGCAAGCGTCACGGTGTCATGGTAGTAGCAAGATGCCATCTGGCGCGCGTTTAAGCTGCGCCGCGCTACAGACCAGTCGTGAGCGCTCATGCTGATGAGCGAGAAGGTTCTTCTTAAGAGCCTGCGTTGGGGGATGGGCCACGGGGAGGGTCTTTGATTCTGACGCCTTTCCATCGTGAGGAACTGCTGATACTCCAGGCAACTGAGATTACTGGATCTGAGCGCCTATATATCTGTCAGATAGTGACGACCCAGATTTTTGATACGAGTAAGTAGGCGACGTTGAAACTGCCGTATTAAGGCGACAATACCTCACCTTGGACGGTGTCATAGATCTGGAGGGGCCTAGTTGACACGGCCCGAGGCCACTGTGAATGAGTTTTCAGTGTTTAGTTGCCATGAAGGTATGGTAAATGACGTTGGATCATTCTAGAAGAGCAATGTATACTCTCACAGTACAGGAACACAGGGAGCAGAAACAGAGGTCTCAACAGCCCTTGGTACAGCACCCGAATCTCGACATTTAGCACCCTGGTCGCTTATTTTCCCTTGTATAATTCTTCAGACACCTGATGCCGGAGACGCGATGTCGCCCCGTTTCTCCAAGTCTCTCCAACCCTCACCCCTTCCTTCCCCACGCGGGCCTGCTCCGCGGGGACGTTGAAAAGGTACGTACCAGCGCAGTGTTAGCCAATCATGAAAGGGCAATGATGGGGGTCAGCTTGATACTATTCACCCCACGCTGCTGAAAGCTGTATTAATTACCTCATTGGGAGTTCCCAGGTGAACCAAAACCCTGCTTCCACATAGCAACGCAAAGTGTACATACCTCTTAAAAGAAGAATTTTGTCTTCGTTATTTCTTCGACGCTTATACTTAAGATCTCTCTAACTTACTTTACGACAACGCTAATGGCCGGCGTCAGGAAATGGATCCGAGGCAAGATGGGTTCCAAACCCCAAAGCAAGGCAAAAGAGCAGCAGCCAATGCATCAAGAACCGCTCCCATTTCTTCCTGCTACACGTCTACGACCATTGACACAGTCAGTCCAAGGGGATGAGATCCCGGACTCTTCGCGCTCCCTGGACAACTACGGACTTCTCGGTCGTGTGCCCTACGAAGTGCGTCGCCAGATCCTTATCGAAGCGTTTGGCGGGCGTAGGCTGCACGTGGATCTGTCGTACCGTCACCCGCTTGAGCGGAAGCCACGCAATGCGGAGAAATCTAGGTCTGGATCAAAGGCGATAGCAGCACATCGGCACTGCGACCTAGGCTCGGAACTGGTGCCTGATACCTCTCGGCCTAAAGAGTGGCAGTGGTTCGGCTACGTCTGTCACAGGCGCTCCGGGTTTTCCCAGACCGAGAAGGAGCAGAGGTACGACGCCGGTGAGTTTTCGCAGTCTATAGAGCCTTGTGACGATGAGTGTCTCGAGGGGTCCGAGTCAATGTGCAGCTGTCAGGTGGAGCGGTCGGACAGGGATAGCGCTGAGTGTTTCGTGGGGGCTATGGGGTGCCTATTGGCTTGTCGGCAGGCGTAGGTTCATTCACAATCCTCCCGTGAACCCCGCGGTTTGCCTTGTTTAAAGACAGGATATTAAGACTAAGAAACGCACAGCTACTCCGATGGCATCGAGATCCTCTACGGCACAAACACTTTCCACATGTCGAGCTTGGATCTACAAACCAACCTGCCACGCCTTGTGCCCCCCTGCCACCTGGAAATGATTACATCCCTCGAGCTCCTATGGTCGCTGAACACGATCCAAGCAAAGAAGGACAAGGTCCCGCTCAAGGACCATGTGACGCCCCTCTGGGACTCCAGTCCCAACTTCCAGGGTCAAGCAGACTCGCCGTTGCACATCCTCTGCGGCATGATACCATTAACATTCCCACACATTCGTAGCCTGTACATATCGTTCCAATGCTGGCTCGATCAGGGCTCTGCTATACGTAGGCCGAGCGATGATGTCATCTCGGAAGTGGAGACCATCTTCCTCGGCCCCGTGGATCATATGCTGCGAGCCTGCCTGCTAGGACGACCAGGGCAGTGGAGACGCGATCATGGACACGTGGGTCTGGAGCTCGATGTGGCAACCTAGCGAGGCGCATGGTTTGTCTTGCTGCACAAGTATCACAAGCTGTTGGGGCCCAAGTTAAAAGTCGAGTCCGTCGATGGGCTGTCGCGGGGTAGATTCTGGAAGCCGTTCAGGCTCGGCAATGGCGCTGCCGCCGGTTATGGAGCGGACAATGTAGATGACGAGAGTGGGTATTGGATTTGCGGTGGGTGGGAGGATATGAAAGCATTTGGTGCAGGCGATTACTGGATCATGACACGTTGGGGGGACAAGTGGACTGGTGTCAAGGACACCTATTGAACGAGTGCGTTGTTTCTTCATGAGAATGCTTTGCTTGTGGCAATCTAACTTGGTGGAAATAACTCGGTGCAGTGCCGTTTCCCCCCCTTGAGTTTGTTGCGCAAACACGGGATGTCAGCACGCACGGAGCCACCCTCCCTAGTCAAGATGCACACAGAAGCTCATTGGATTCCACGCCCAGTTACCTCGGGACTGGAATCTGTCTACGGACACCATGGACGAACTGTGCCAAGGCGCAAAGCCATTTCCCCAGCGAACGAGTAAACCGAACAAAGTCCCAGGCACGCAAAACATAAATGTCGAGTAATTCTTTGTGGTATTTACACACAATATGAGTGCCGTATTGTATTTTAGATCTATCGCGCCGTAGGCGTGGGGTCACGCATGAAAAAGGGTCTGGGCTAAGTCGAGATTCCGATTGTGTATTAATATGTTATATGAAATTGGTATGTGGAAGGGGCCAGATGGTCCAATATCGGCCTCAGCTGGGAGCAGCTCCGTAACGCGAGTGGTTACGCCACCATGCGAAACTGGAGTATGTATCTATGTGAATGAACTTAATTAACTTGACGATTTAGAAATTAACTTTATGTGTCTTAAGATATCTATCGCGCATAAAAAGAACAAGCAATGGCTGGACTCCAGCGCCACCAGACGCCCAGGTTATGGTATATGTATGAAAACCCCAGTTCTCCAACACCAAATTGAACTTTCACCTTTTCTCACTCCGTCTCCGAATACATTCAATTCGCATTCCCCTTCTCCTCGTCCGCAACTCCGTCGTCCATGGTAGGAGCAAAGGCGTACTTGCTCCTCTTCCTGATCCTCGCGCCGAAGTAGTAGAACCCGTAAGGGATGGCGCAGCACGCTAGGGCGAGGAAGGCCAGCAGGCTGGATGCCCACTGGTCGCCCAGGCGGTGGTACATGTGGGCTGTGAAAAGGACGCAGGCAGCACCCCAGAAGGACCGGATGAAGGTCTTTGCGGCGAGGGCGGAGGCCGCCTGGTGCTGGTAACAGTCGACGAGGTAGTTGTTGGCGGAGTTGTAGAGGAAGATGAATCCAAAGCCGACGGGGAAGCCGGCGAGGCAGGGGCCGACCCAGACGAGGCGGGGGTAGGACGTCCAGGCGAAGATGAAGAGGCCAATCGGGATGCACCAGCATGATACCATCATGGGGACAAGGCGCACCTCGGCCGGCGGGTTTCCGTTGTACTGCTTGACCATCTTGAGGTAGTGCTTGTTTACCAGGGGCGAGCAGGCGGCAGACGCGACAGTCTATTAACTAGTTAGCAGGATGTTATAGGATGGTACAACTGGGGCGGGGAGTGTACGTACGCCGACGGCAATCGGGATGAACATCAGGCCCGTCATACTTGCGTTCCAACCCTTGCCCTCCTCGTAGACGATGGGATAGGCAACGAAGAACATGTACAGCAGGCCATACAGGACGGCCATGTAGAGGCTGATCAGCAAGACAATGATCTCGGCGAAGAGCAGCTGGAACGGCCGGAGAAGGAAGATTCGCAGACGCTCGCTCATGGGCCGCATGTCAAGGTCCTGCTCAGTGGCCCAGGACTGGTCTCCGGTCTCCTTGCGGAGCTTCTTGGCGCGGCTGGCGAGGATGGTGGGGGCGTAGGTCTCGGGGATGGTGAAGGAGATCAGGACCCAGACGACGAAGGAGATGATCAGCTGGAGCCAGTAGAGCCAGCGCCACCCGGCATTGTCGGCGACGAAACCACCGATGAGGGGGCCGACTGGAGATGCGAGTTAGCAATTGTCTAAAACCGGGTAGTGGGCAAGTGATGCATGGGGATGACGTACGGGCAGGTCCCATGAATGGGGCAGCGGAGAAGACTGCCATTGGAACACCCCGCTCCTCGTTACGCCAGAGGTCGGCGAGGGTGCCACCCACGAGCGTCATGGGGGCCGAGAATGCGATACCGTCGATGGCACGGCACACCAGCAGGGTCTCGATATTCTTTGCGACCGCACAAGGGATGACGAAGACCCACGCTAGGAAAAGAGTAGTCGCGCTGAAGGGTTGAGGTTAGCATGGTTACGGGGTGGGCAAGCAGATGGAGGGTAGGTATGTACTAGATGATGCGACGGCCGTAGATCTCGGAAAGGGGAGCGAAGGCCATGGGTCCTGCACGTTTTGCGGTTAGTTCAACGAAACTCAATGAATCAAGGGGGTTATTTGGGGGAAAACCTACCAACACCGAATCCCATCACGAAGAGCGAAATACTCGCAAGGGTCAACTGCTCGCTCTGACCGAACTCCTCCGCAACGGCCCCGACATCCGCGCTGATGATACTGGAGTTGAGGGCGACGACGAGGCAGGTTATCGCCACCACGAAGGTGCAGTACCACTTCATAGCCAGAGACCAGTTCTTGGGGTTGCCCGGGTCGTTGGGCTCGAACGTCACCATACGGTATCGATCATTTGGGTCCCCATCTTTCCTCGGCGGGCCGGGGATCTCGCCTTCCCGCGTCTCGACTCGGTACTGCTCCATGTTGGCGCCTTCGGTGAGGGTACGGTAGGGGAGGCTGAGGTCGAGCTCCGGGTCACGGGTCGCCTTGGTAGACCGGACCGTGCTGGTGGTGGGGAGACGGTGGAGGCTCGTCGAGCGGTTGCGCGCATAAGGGCTGTCGTCTGCATCGTGGATCTTCCCCGAGGAGTCGCCCTCCTCGTCTGGCACGGCATGCTTGTGGTACGGCTCGAGTGTTGGCGAGTCCTGGATCGTGTTGGTGGAGGCTCCGCTGGCGGGGTCGTCCCCGTTGTGGTCTAGCCGGGGTTGTGATGACATTGTAAGGCTTGGTGTCGATATGTTGTTGTCGGGTTTTCGATGCCTGATCGATTCTTAAACGAGGGGAACAACTAAACTAGAACGAGATGGGAGAGGCGATGTAGTCTATATATGCTCCATCCAAGACATAACCGACTCGCTCACAAATCTCGGAATGTCCGTAGAATACTCGAGCTCGACTCGCGGCATCTTCTCCGACTCTCCGGGCCAGAAGCGATCCGGTGACGGGTGGACCCGTACTCTGCGTCAGGACCCGCAGCTTCAGTTATACAGGCTCCGCTCACAGGGCTTCGGTGGGCCAATGGCGTCGAGGCTGCGACGAGTCAAGCCGTGTTCTCGGAAATGGCTTCTCTTAGCGTGGCGCTAGTGTCGTGGGTGCGGGATTGGTACCTGGACGCGGCGGAGATGTCTCGGCATCCCAGTTCAGTCATAAGGAAGCCAAGGACCCGCAAGAAAACATTCTCGGGGCGTCCCGGGCGACAGCTCTGTTCAAAGGATGAATCCACCGAAACTTCCCTGCAAGGGTCAAGTTTTTTTCTCACGATATGAATAGTCTGTGAACGGTTCGTAGCCATAGGAAAGCACATGTTACCACGGTAGATTCTCCTCTCCGCATGTATACATACGTAACGCTGAGGCCTTACTTCTATCATCGTCATTCATACGAGCACTTGTGGATAATGCTCATACGGGGGTGTCGCATTTTTCGGTGCGCTCGGTAGTCCACGATCTAACTTTCTCGTCTCAAGATCTGCTCTCCTCGGGGGGTAGCGAGTATGCTACGGCGCGACTACCCGCCACACGAAACCCACAGGGTGAACGCCATGACGGCCGTATGCACTACCTCGCAGTAATGGTTTTTCTAGCCCGCAAGGAAATCACCTTATTACCCAAAGAAGTCATCGAATCGGACTCCCAGGCTAACCTTACCGGTACAAGGCGTGGGAAGCCGGCGCTAGAGTTAAGCCGGTGTTGATTCTGATCGGCGGGCCCCACATCGGGTCCCGTGGTGGAATGTATAAGTGGGCTCTCGGGGGTCAGTGCATCGCCGAGTGTTCTGCGAAAGAAGTCCGGCCCGTTCGGCGGTCGGCGGCCTTCCGCGTTTGCATTAGCTCCCGGACCTATACGAGTAGAAAAAAGGTTTGTTGTTGCGATACAGGGGCCGCACACGGGGCGCACAACGCTTTCGCCTCTGTTTGGTAAGCTGTTTGACCCTGGGGAAAGGGGTCATGCCGACAAGAGGCATTGTGCCCAAAGTCACTTGATGATGGTTGTGGAGGCTTTCCTTCTTGGGATTCGCGGGGGCGACAAGTTCAGGGGCGAAGGCTCCAGTGACGTCCTTGAGCGTCAAATATCACCTGTTTCCTATTTTTTCGGAAGCCGCCCTCGCCGGTAACGGAGGGGCTGCCTTACCGGCGGCCAGTAGGAAAACTTGGCCAATCAAAGGCTTGGCAGCCAATAACCGGCGTGGCTGATCCAAAGGCTTGGGACGAATTGCCACGGCCTGATGAAGGGGTCGACAGAAACTAGCAACGGGATGGCTTGCCCTAAAGGGGTAATTGTTAATGTTGCATTCAATTTGACAAGGTTTATGTGCCCGTTACGAGGCAGTGACGATCGGGTGCTTCGGATCAGTTGTGGACTTCCATTTACGCTGTAAATAAGGCTTATGCGGCCAACCTTTTTTCCCCGTGGGAAGCTAGATAAAAATCTCAAGATCTTAAACCTTCACACGCTATCCTCGGGGTTAATCCACGTGGGCTCCATTAACCACCATGAAGTGAACTGGCTGGGCGGCGTTGTGAGTACGGAGCCACATCCGGATAATGTTTGCCGGGCGAGCCCCACACCCCGACGAAAGCCGAGTCGGTCCCGCGGTACTCGAGGCATATTCTCCGCTGTATTCTGTGGGCCCCCCCGATAGCCGAGTTTCGGTATCATGGCCGCCCGCTCCCCGGTCGACGATTCAAACAACAAACCCCGTCAGCTTCGAAGGATGAGCCCCTGCCAAGGGGTGCATTACTCGTTACTTGATCATTCTGGGAGGGGTTTTTTTTTTCCCTTTTTTTTTTTTTTTTTTTTTTTTTTKTTAAACGCCCCCCTCCCCCGD